>JAQPPZ010002441.1:6600000-6855185 GCA_028583015.1 Wollemia nobilis | reverse complement strand
GGCCCAAAATTAATGACCTTCTTGAACTCAAACAAGCACAAGATGAGAATCATGTCAAATTCCTAGAAAGGTGGTAAGCCTTGGTGGGGAGGCTTCAATTTGTCTCCCTACAAAAAGATATTTTAAACACCTTTATAAGAAATATTAATGAACAACTATCCTTTCGCGTAGAAATATCCAATGTGTCTTCCTCGAAAGATGCCATAGAAATGGCTAAGAATATGGAAATTTCTCTTTATAGAATGGGGTAATTGAAAAATAAAACTTCTAAGGAAGAGGATAAATTCTCCCCTTACCCAAAGAGGAAAATAAGAACAAGCATGTTAGAGGCAACAAAATCACAAATTTTTACTCGATCAACAATGCCAATGTTACTATATACCCTCAAAAAATAATTATACAACTAAAAGCATAATAAAATATCACTAAATTAGATCAATATCATATCGCTATCCTAGCACAACTTGAATCTAAGATGATACAACTTCCACCTATCAAGCTTTTCAACCTTGTAAAAGGGAGATCTAATTTGTTCCACCCTGATGAACATTATGCTTTCCACCACATTAGTGGCCATGCAACCGATAATTGTAAAGGCCCTAGGAATCTAATTCAAGAATTGATAGATAATGACCACCTTGTCTTTAGTAATTCTGGTTCTCAATATTCTTGGGTTAAAATCTTAGAACCTTGAGGGATCCATCACCAACCCATAGCCAAAAGGTATCAAATCACTTTTGCTAAAAAAATGTCTCATTTCCATCCAAAGGTATGATGAGAATATTATCACCCCTTTGATCAGCCTTTACCATGAAATATTTTATCTTTATTTTATTATCTCCTTATCAAATCTATGGTGCATTAATGGATTTTAATATTGAGTTCTCCCTCGATAATTCTTGTGAGATAGGGAACATCCCCAATAGTAGTATGATTTTTTTACACCACTTTTTCCTATCCTTGAAACTAATTTCATTATTTTTTGGGCCCCATAACTATATCATTCTTATAAATAGATTGAAAATATTAGAATATTTGAGAACTTTTTGCTTCTTCTAGGTCACTGCTATTATTTATCTACATATCCTTATGAATTTCTTGAATTTAGCTTCCCCATAATGCATCTTAATAAAATATCACATTTATATGTGCAAATAAGTTTGCGTTGACTGCCTACTAATACGAATATTTGCATTGGTTGCTTGCTATCACAATTTTCTTGCATGCACATGTCTATTTCTGTATGGATTACTTGCTACATATCGATTCAAAAGATCCACTAGGATGCAATGATGATCCTAGTTAGGAATATCTCACATGCATTACACTTCCACTAGATCACTAACACTAGTGGATCCTCCCAATCCTATACCTTAAAAATCAAATTGGGCTTTGTCCAACCATATCTTCATCAATCTAACTCAATCCCCATAATTTATATTCATCATTTTAATCTTCCTATTAAATTTTCAATCTAACCACTTGTCTCTAGCTTATCAATATATATTACCTCTATAGCAAATTGATTTATTTTGAAATCAGACCTATCAATTATTTCAAATGATAAAACTTCCTTTTGCTCTAATAAAATGTGTCTACATTATTTCTCTCCATTTACAAATTGGATCATGAGTCAAAATATATTGTGACTATACTTACCACTATAATTCATCAATAAATCACCCTTTTATAGATACATAAAATATGTATATATCACATCTACTCTTTTTACACATTATGTCCTTTGACCCTTACTTAAGGGAAAAATAAATACCTTGAAGTATCACTTAGACATTTGTCCAAGTATGAATCAATTGCCATCCTTGGAAACACTTTATCATGACTTGCAACACCCTTTCACTTAAAGGGGTAACCATTAAAAAGTCTCCTTATGGCATAGACATTTAAAATTTCCTCTATGGGCACACTCACATGAAAGTCCCCACTTTTTTGGGTAGTCAAAATTAAAAACCCCAATTTTTATATATTATACACATCTTGTATCATAACGAAGTATCATATCAAAAAATCCTTATGCACTTGCTTAAGGTATAATCATTGTACATATTTTGTATAATATCATATGCTAACTAAGTCCTTTGGGCAATGCTAGCTAAGACCTCCAAGAAGTGCTAACTAAGTCCTCAATAAATGCTAACTAAGTCCTCCAAGTAATTATAACTAAATTCTCCAAGCAATGCTAACTAATTCATGTGGGCAATGTAAGTCATCCAGGCAATGCTAAGTCCTATAGGAAATGCTAAGTCCTATGGGTAAAGCTAATAGAGTCCTCTAGGAAACTCTTAACATTGTCTAAGTATTATTTGTACATATATTTTTTCTTGGATGCATCATCATTTGAAACACCCTTTAAGTGTTTATCCAGTAATCAAGCTCCAAGGCCACCACTTAAGGGTGAAGTCATATCAAATATTTTATATATCTTGTACACATTTTAAAACACCTACCCTCCACTCATGGAGGAATAAATCTAAAATTCATAAATAGTCTCATCTAATCATATTTTCTTTTACAATCAACCATCATCCTAATCAACTCATCCCCTATTCAATCCATCTTAGCTAATCTATTTCGATCATCCCCATGTGAATTGCATCCTTTGGCTCAATATGATCTCCTCTATGAATACCAAGGGGGCACACATGGGTAGGATATCATTTAATACTACCCAAAATAAAATCCTTAATAGCACATTAGATAAAAGATCTTCATAATCCTCAATCAACCCTAGGCATCAACACAAAATTGGGTTATCTACATCATTTTTTTATGCATTCATTATACAATAAACACATCAAAAAGGGGTAAAATATAAACACCCAATTTGGCTCACCCACATGGCTTTCTATATATACCCAATTTAGTTAAACTTCACAAACCTTTAAATTTACTAAAATTCATCAATTAACCCTCATTCATAAGCCTTTTAATCAATCAAATTGAATCAACCTTCTTCATACCCAAATTTGGGTTGTTTGATCCAACGTCATTAGCTCAACCAGTTAGATTCCTTGACTATAAAGGAGGATATCAAGGTTTAAATATTTCCATAGAATACATGTTTAAATAGTCAACTTGTTGTAATGCCACTTTGTGGTGATGATGTAATACGAGTGAGATCCATTTCAATCTTAATTTTTCTTATAACAATAAAAATTGGGATGTTTGTCACACTAAAAGTAGAATAATATTTGGGACATCATTTTCCATAGCAAATCTTCATAAAACTTCACAAAAATTCCACCATTAGATCAGGCTAAAAAAAATTTGAACAAATATACATATACCTATACTTGCAAAATTGTCAATGTCTCAGATTGCAAGAAAACAACACCTAGGCAAAACAAAAACAAAAACACCACAAACACTTTTTATTCTTCCTTGTGTTTTTCTAAAAATTGTTTTTTTCATGAAGTTGACCAATCAACAAGAACATTGAATAGAAGTGCTACTTAAGTACAAAAGTGATATGCCAACACTTCTACAAAACTCGATGCCCTTATTAGCACAAGTAGAATATTTGCAACAAGAACCAAAAGCACACAAATTCCTTCCTCCCACTTCTTGGTTTGACCATGCATGATCCATATCTCTTAAAAATTATGAAATTTGAATTCTTCTTTTCCCTAATGGCATCTTTGACTCCATATTCCCTCCAAGAATCTACCCTTCCAAAATCTATAAATTGAGCCATGGGATGGGAATTCAATGAGCATTCTCAAGCTGTCAAAATTTTGCTAAAATTTGCTCTATAACTCTTTTTGTCATCCTCATTCTCTCCATTCCAGCATTTTTAGCATTAAGACCAATATTTTAGGACAACTGAAGCAAGGCAAGAGGCATTTGGGAAAGGATATAATATTGGTGCAAGGATAAGTCTTTTTTGGTCTATAATATTCCTTACTCCTTCATTTTCATCTCCTTATTGTTCTTTCCATGCATTTCCCTCTTACTAGACTTACTAACATTTTTTTTTTTAATTCTATAATTGCTAATATTTGCCTTGATCTATTCCTTATACATTTTAACTCTAATTTACATAAATATAACAAATTTTTATGGTCATTTTCCTTTTTTTTGTGGAAAATATCCCATAAGGGATGCCACTTTCGGGTAAGACCCAAGGAGGCAGGGGTATCTATTCCACAAAAATCACCCAGGGCTCGCACTGGCCTACCACCTTTGACATACTCAAGGAGCAAACAAACACATAATAATATTAAAATAAATAAAAATAATAAAATAAAATAAAAAACATGCTCCTTGAGTGTGTCAAAAAGATAAAGCACAACCAAATGCACACAATAAGATAAAAAACCACAACACGAACCACATAGAAAAAACACAATAACAACATAAAAAACACAAACATGACAAAAAAAACAGAACACTACAAAGACATAAGCAAAAAAAACATGAAAAACAAAAGCAACCAAAACCTAAAAAATTAAAAAATTAAAATAAAAAACAACCAACAATAAACAATAAGCAAAAACAAAAAACATAGAAAACACTCACACACAAAAACATGAATTAACACAAACATACAGAAACACAAGAAAAAGAACAACAAAAACACAAAATAAAACACAAAACAACAAAAACACAAGAACAACACAAACAACACAAAAACAAAACAAAACAAAAAACACACGCTTGCTCATAAAACTAAACAAGAAAAAGAAAAAAGAAAAAAATTGAACATAGCAATGACCTTTCTAGACCAAAATACTTTTAAAGCAAGAATCAACAGAGGAAAATATTGGAAATTTGAGCAAGCTTTGTTGTCATTGATGTCAAGAAGTTGTTTCAGTTTCGTCATCATTAATGTTATCGAGTGATTTTTT
Source organism: Wollemia nobilis (assembly GCA_028583015.1). Lineage (NCBI taxonomy): Eukaryota > Viridiplantae > Streptophyta > Pinopsida > Araucariales > Araucariaceae > Wollemia > Wollemia nobilis. The sequence continues at coordinate 6,850,317 of JAQPPZ010002441.1, read as the reverse complement.
CCAAAAGGTAGTGAAGCGGTTTAAAGGAATAGGATATAATATTTACTTTTAATATTATATGCCTAAAGGGGCCTAAAAGGTTGAAGATCCAAGGAAGAAGAAGTAGGTTTAAAAGGAAATCCCAAGGAAGGCGAAGCAGATTTAAGAGGCAATAATAATATTATAATATTCTAGGTTACAAGTTGAAGTGAAAAGGACAGGTCCAAGGATTAATTAAAAATAATTTATTCCTCGAAAGACCCATTGAGCAGGTTGCAAAATATTAATTTTAATTTATTTAAATTTAAATATTTTAACCTAAAGATTAAAATTTAAATTTAAATAAATATTGGGCGCCAAAGTTAAAGGTCATAAATAATTTTTTTATTAGAATTTTTAAATTTGAAATAAAGCTAACGTAGAGCGCATAAGCCAAAGCATATATAAAGGGGTAAAAGTTTTAATTAAAATCACTCATGCATTATTCAAATATCCAAAGTCTAAGAAAATGTGCGCTGATTTATTGTGAGGAAGAAAATATTTTGAGTGATTAAATGTTTTGGAGGGTAGGAAAAGGTTTAAATGCATGTGGTGTGACTAGTGCATACTCATAGTTTTGTTTAGTGCATTTGGTGACCAAGGCAGAGTTAAGACATTTATAGGGTAGAGGTTGAGGTTTTGAATCCCTGCGTAGTCGTTTTGAGGAGGAAGTTTGTTTTGTTTTTGCAATCATCAAAATTTGTGAAGGTATCAAAATGATAAGCAAGGTGCAGCAACAGTATTGTCATTATTGTCAACACAGTCAGACAGATCGGTTGATGCAGTGGACAGGAGTTAAGAGGATCTTCAGAGTATGAACAGTGATTTTCCAAAAGATAGAAGTGGCCCAAATGTGAAAAATCAAAACAAAATCACAAGGAAGAAAACTGTCGCGATATCGCGACATGTTGAGCAAGAAAGGAAAACTATTGCGATATCACGACATGTTGAGCAAGAAAGGAAAATTGTCACGATTTTGCGACATGTTCGGAGAGAAAGAGCAAGAAAGCAAAATTGTCACGATTTCGCGACATGTTCGGAGAGAAAGAGCAAGAAAGCAAAACTGTCACGATTTCACGACATGTTCGGAGAGAAAGAGCAATAAAGCAAAACTGTCACGATTTCGTGACATGTTCGAAGAGAAAGAGCAAGAAAGCAAAATTGTCATGATTTCGTGACATGTTCGGAGAGAAAGTGCAAGCAAGAAAAACTGTCGTGATTTCATGACATGTTGGAAGAGAAAAAGGCAAGTAGAAAAAGTGTAGCAATTTCGTGACATATTGCAAGAGAGATAGTACGGAAGAAAAAGTGTCACGATTTCGCGACATGTTGGAAGATAAAAAAGCAAGTAGAAAAAGTGTCACGATTTTGTGACATATTGCAAGAGAGATAGTATGGAAGAAAAAGTGTCACGATTTCGCGACATGTTGGAAGAGAAAAAGTGTCATGATTTTGTGACATATTGCAAGAGAGATTGTACGGAAGAAAAAGTGTCACGATTTTGTGACATGTCACATTTTCACGACTTGAAAAGTGCAGGAAGGCAGAGAAAGAAAAGTGTCATGATTTCGCGATGTCACATTTTCACGACTTGAAAAGAGCATGAAGGCAAAGAAAGAAAAGTGTCACGATTTCATGACATGTCGCATTTTCATGACTTGAAGAGAGCAGGAAGGCAGAGAAGGAAAAGTGTCACGATTTTATGACATGTCGCATTTTCGTGACTCAGAAAGGGCAGGAAGGAAGAGAATAAAAAAGTTTCGCGATATCACGACATGTCGCGTTTTTACGACCCTAAGGAAAGAGAAAGTGCAAAGGAGAAAAAGTGTTGCGATATTGCGACATGTCGCATTTTCACGATTTGAAGGCAAGAGAAAGAGCAAAGGAGAAAAAGTGTCACGATATCGCGACATGTCACATTTTCATGACTCTAGGAGGAGAGAGAAATTAAGAAGGTAGAAGTGTCACGATATCGTGACAAAAGTAAAAATTAAGAGTACAGAGGCAAAAGTGTCGCGATATCGTGACATGTGTTTTTGCAGGTACAAGCAAAAAGAAGAAGTAAGGAGGCGAAAGTGTCACGATATTGTGACATGTGATTTTGTGAGCTAAGAAGAGAACCCAGCCAAAATAAGATATGTGACCATTAAATGAAGTTATACAGCAGTTATAGGGGACATTGCAAAAGAAAATCATCTAGCTAATTTAAGATCATTCGAAGAAGGAGAAATTGAACAATCGTATAAATAGAATAAAAAAATGCATGCATGCACAAAAAATATTACAAACAGTCATGACCGAGAAGACGAACAGTCATGGTAGGGGTATATGTGTCAATTCATAACATGTAATGTGTTTGATGAAAATCCTACCCTATATATATACAAAAGGAGTTACAGTTAGAAGGCGTTACAACTGACAAGTGGTGCATGAGAAATAAAAGGAGTTACAACTAGAGTTACAGAGAGACAATATGGTTATAAAAGGAGGTCTGCACAGAGAATTACATGTTGTTGAAAAAGTGTGAAAGTGTTGTAAGAAGGGGGTTGAAAGAGTGTTGCAAGAGAGTATTAAGAAGAGTAGTGAGAGCCATAAAAGAGCAGTAAGCAGAGCTTTAAGAGTGTGTGGTGTTTTGGTGAATAGTGAGAGAGGTTGGGTTAGTAACAGACCAGTTAGGGTCTTGTATAAGTGAAGGCATTTTTATGTCAATCTTATAGTTTCAAAAGTGTAGTCCAAGTTGGTTCTTGGAATTAGGGGTTGGTGCTCCTTTCTGTTGGTGTAGAGAAATTAGGGGTTGGTGCTCCTTTTTGTTGGTGTAGATAAATCAGGGGTTGGTGCTCCTTCCAGTGGGTTCTGGTAAAGTGATTGTAAAATTGGTGTTTTGCAAAGGCTGGATTTGGACGGGAGTCCAAGCAATCATTTTTGAGGAGTAGCCAAATTGGTGAACCTCGTTACATAGTGTGTTGTGGGATGCTCTCTTGTTATACTTGCTTTATTTGGTTTTAAGTTTTCTTTGTTTCAGCTTTAAGAGTTGAAGATTTAATTTTAAATAGCTACACTGATTCACCCCCCTCTCGGTGTCATTGTGAGAATAACAATTGGTATCAGAGCCAAGTTCCTGAACAAGCTTAATCGGCTAAGGTGATCTTGGAAGTGACACAATGGCAGGTGGTGAAGGATTCTCATCAAAAAAAGCACCATTGTTTGATGAAACTAATTACGCATTCTGGAGACTCAGGATGTAGACATATTTGTGTGCTTTGGGATACGACATTTGGGAGTCAGTAGATAGTGGATACACAATACCCACCACTCCTCCAACCGATGCTTGTCGATAAGAAACTATTTGAGAATAACTCTAAAGCAAAGAATGCTATCATGTGCGGTTTAGTGGACAGTGAACTGATAAAGATCATGAGTTGTAAAATGGCAAAAGAGATGTGGGACAAACTAAGGAGCATTCATGAAGGAGACAACAAGATCAAGGAGGCCAAGTTACAAACGCATCGAGCTCAGTTCGAAGCATTAAAAATGAATGATGATGAGAACATAGAGGCATATATGCTGAGATTTAATGGAATCATTAATGCGATCAGAGGACTCGATGAGGAAATGGAAGATGCTGTCGTCGTGAAAAAGGTACTAAGATCTCTTCCCCAAAGATTTGATTCCAAAGTTTCTACTATAGAAGAAGCTAAAGATCTAAATACATTTAGTATGGATGAGATGCATGGTTCTTTGACTGCATATGAGATGAGAATAGGAAAAACTAAACCCACAGACAGAGAAGCTGCTTTTAAAGCACATAAAAATATAAAAGCAAAACAAGAATTTGAGGAAGAAGAGACATCAGATGAAATGGAAGCAAACTTTGTTCGAAAACTAATAATGGGAAAAGGAAAATACAGAGGAAAGCTACCATTTAAGTGTTTCAACTGTGGAGGCATTGGGCACTTTGCAACTAAATGTCCACTTAATGAGAAAAACAAAAGTGATGAAGGTTCACACCAAGAAAGAAGTGACTGGAAGAAGAAACCAAATTTTAGAAAAGGAAACTTCAAGAAGAAAAGTTTCATATCCAAGAATGTCAGTCCTTCAGAAGACAACTCCGGTGAGGATTCTGAAGAAGAAAAAGGTGAAGCTCTTTTCATGGCATTTGAAGAAGAAAAAACAGAGGAAAAATAGGAATGTAATAAAAAACTTGAGGCTGAGGCTGAAGTAGATCTGGAAGGTGAGTTGGTCACTGCACTTAAAGAGTTGAGTATAGAAAGGAAAAAGAATAAGAAAAGTTCAAGAAAGCTTGAGGATGCCAGTGAAATCATAACCAGCTTGAAAGTACAGATAGACGAATTTAAGAAAATATCTGAAGATCTCGAAGTACAATTAACCATGAAAATAGATGAGTGCAACAAGCTAGAAGAAGAGATTGTTGGTTTAAGGATGCAGCTAGAAGAGATGAATAAAAAATTGAGTTGCTATCACAAACTTGAAGGAAGTTCTGTGAAGCTGGACAAGATTATAAATAACCAAAGGACTATAGGAATCAAATTTGGTTTGGGTTTTGTTGAAGGAGAATCATCAAATGGATCAAAGGCCATAACTGTAGAACCCATAAAGAATGAAGATAAGATCAGGGTTGATCAAGAAAAAATGAATCATGCAAAAGAAAGCAATAATGCCAGGCACGAGAGGAGTGCTGACAATGATGGATTCACCAATGTCACACATCAAAGGAGAAGAAGATTTATGGCTCCTACTACAAAATGGCAAAGACCATCACCCAGGTTCAATCATTCCTTTTTTGGTTATTGTTTTAAATGCAATGCTTATGGTCATAAGATTTTAGATTACAAGTATAATGTAGGACAAATGAATTTCACCAGTAGAAATGTTTTTTCTCCCTTGATGGATTATGAAGTAGAATGCTATAGCTATCATAATTTTGGGCACATTGCAAGAAATTGTAGAAGTACATTTGCATCAAATAAATATCAGGGAAGAAAATTTCAACCAAATGGTTTGAGTCAAAATAGAAAATTTCTCGAAAAACATGCACGAAGCTATCGACAAAGAAAAGTCAAAACAAGTGACCAAAACTATAATCAAACTAGAGTGGAAAGAAAAGGAGCGACCCAAGGAAGAAAAGGAATCCTTGATCGTACAAATAGCATTTAAAGCATAGAACAAATCTGCACCATGGATACTTGATAGTGGATGCTCTAGTCATATGACAGGTGACAAACAAAAATTTGAGAAGTTACAAAAATATGAAGGTGGTTCAGTAAAGTTTGGAAATAATGATGGAGCTAAGATAGTTGGCAAAGGATCAATTAAGATTAGTGATGGAAAAATCAAGTCAAAAGAAGTCTTGTTTGTGGTTGGTCTGAAGCATAACTTATTGAGCGTAAGTCAGATTTGTGATAGAGGTCATGAAGTAATTTTTAAGAAGCAGGGTTGTGAAGTCAAAAAAGCAAACAGTGGAAAGTTGATAGCAACTGGATCAAGGACATCTGGCAACCTGTATACTCTCTCAGAGACTTCAAAAGGAGCATGTTTGATTGGACAGGAAGAAGAAAATTGGTTGTGGCACAAGAGGCTCGGTCATATCAGTTTTGAAAATCTGGTAAAAATCAGCTCAAAAAGGGCGAGTAAGAGATATTCCCACCATTGGCAAACCTTTAAATAGCATTTGTGCTTCATGCCAAAAGGGGAAGCAAACTAGAGCCACATTTAAAACAAAAGAGTACTTCACAAGCAAACCTTTAGAACTAATACATATTGATTTATGTGGACCCATGAGAACACAAAGCATAAATGGTGACAAATACTTTATGTTGTGCATAGATGATTATTCCAGGATGACATGGGTACTATTTTTAAAGCTTAAATCAGATGCCTTTGATATGTTCAAGATTTTCAAAAAACAAGTTGAGAATCAAACAAGAAAAATGATTAAATTTTTAAGATCGAGATAGAGGAGGAGAGTTCATTTCAGAGGAGTTTGTAGAGTACTATGAAAAATATGGGATTAGGAGACAGTTTTTAGCAGCAAGGACACCTTAGCAGAATGGTGTGGTAGAAAGAAAGAACATGACAGTGCAGGAAATGGCATGGACTATGTTGACTGAGAGCAAAATAGTAGACAAATTTTGGAAAGAGGCAGTCCATACTACGGTATACATCCAAAATAGGTGCATGTTAAGGACGCATGAAAGAAAAACTCTGTATGAGCTATGGTTCGATAAAAAGGCAAAAAAAAGATACTTTAAAGTTTTTGGCAGTAAGTGTTACATCAAAATAACTGAAGATAATCTTGGTAAGTTTGAAGATAGAGCTGATGAAGGTATTTTTCTTGGCTATTAGTGAAGAACACAAGCTTATACTGAGAGGGGGGTGAACAGTATAAGACCTCTTTTTACTTTTTCCTTTATACTTCAAAATAGTAAAGCAATATACCCAAAGCAATATCAAAGCAATGCACAATATCATCCACAAAGTGACACCAATTTTAACGTGGTTCACCCAGAATGGTTGGGCTACGTCCACAAAACTTTTCTCTAAAAGTTATCTCAAAGTTCTTTGGGAATCCTTCCCAATTACAATGTTTATGAGCCTCGGCCCAAAGGAGATACCTTCCCCCAATCAAAATTTATGAGCCTCTGCTCAAAGGAGATACCTTCCCCTCTACTCTGGAAATGATCCCTCAAAAGATCAACTGCCTCTACCTCTTGCCAGCACGTGGAACTCCTTTCCATCGAAGACCTCCTATCCTCAATGCTTAGCCTAAGAGACCTCTGCCTTCTATGATCACGTCCACAGTAGCTCAGCAACCTGTACCAAACATAGTCAGTCGGTCTAGTACAAGTCTTCCTCTGTCTTTCAGATCTGTCCAACTCTTGAACAAATCAATCCTCTGCATACAAGCCTTCTCAAAGACTTGCCAATTGTCCTCAGGTTCTTCTCATAGAACCAATGCACCTCTGTCCTCAAGTTCTCTGATAGAACTATCAAACTCAGCTCACAAGTCCTCTGCTAGGACCTGTCCAAATCTGCTCACAAGTCCCCATCGAAACCTGTCCAAAAACTGCTCACAAGTCCCCATCGAAACCTGTCCAAAACTGCTCACAAGTCCCCATCGAAACCTGTCCAAAAGCTCACAAGTCCCCATCGAAACCTGCAAAAACACAAGCTCACCAAAAAAAAAATTCTTAGTAGGAAATCACAAAGTGAATTGTTAGAGACCCAATGTGATTTGTCAAACTCATAGAAGCATAAAGAGAATTGTTAGAGACTCAATATGTTCTATACTCAAATCCCAATCTCAAAACTCAACTCAAATCAACTCAGCTCAATCTCAATCTCAAATCTGAAAACTCAACTCAATATCTGAAATGGATAGGATAGAATGTTTTCTTTCAAGAACATGAAACCCCAACAATTGCCAACTATGCAAAGAATCACATAACAATGATACTCATGTTCTTTTCACCATCAATTAGGGTTTCAACAACAATGCTCATCAAACAAGGTTTAGTCAACCAACACCATTCAACTCAACATCAACCTTGAAGCATTCAACCAATCATCACAAGAAAAGGAAACAAGTAGAAATCCTTTTCCCTCCAAAGATATTTGAACAAAATAGCCACCAACACAATATCACCAAATGTAAAGAATAACTTGCTCAAATCAACTCAATGGAGTAAGCCCAATATCATGAATCAAGTAAAGCAATAACTTGATCAAACAACCTCTATGGAAGCAACTCAACCATCAAACTCAAAACAGCCAACCAAGGGTTCCACCAACTCAATGCAAGTAGCAAGACTCACAAACATAAACCCTAGTGCACAATGCTTCCACTACCTCAAACCAGAATTATGCATTCACCAAAACTCTCATCAAGGATAACAATGCATAAGAAGTCTTCAACAAACCAGAAAATAGGATTTACACCCAACCAAAGGAAACCTAGTTGAAAACCTTTTCACTCCAACCTTATTTCAGAAAACATACACCAATCATACTCATAAGGAAAATGTGCCCATACCTTTTTGGAGTAGAAGAAAATTGATCCTTAAAGCTGTCACCACACACAACCCTCAAACTTCCAACCAAGTTAGGGTTAGAACCAAGATAAATGAGCATATATAAAAACTTTCCTTAATACACCTTTTAGCTTCTCTTCTTTAAAAACAACCACCAAAGAAGCCAAAAACACAACAACCAAAACTTACACCTTATATCTCCATTTTTAAATTTAGCATAGCAAAAGACTAATCTCAAAAATACAACCAAAGAAATATCCCCTTATTTCTCCTATGTCTTTTAAACAATGCTAAACAATGCCAAAAATCATATCAAGAAAATAATCACACCTTATAATGGCTGCCCTTGAAGAATCCAAAATTCGCGGCACAAAACACGTTTTAATAAAAACATGACTAATCCATGCACAGCTCCCTCCGCGGGGATCGAAACGTAGACCTCCGCCTACGCAAGGCCCAAACGCAGCCTTCGCTGCCACTAGCCCACAAGGGGCTTACGAAGTCCAAGACGGACTTCCTTCCACATAAACGGTCAAGCTTTTCGAAAGCTTTTCAAACCACGAGCTCTCCTCTTTCGTAGCGTAAACAGAACATTCGATCACAGCCAAACCAATTAATTGCCTTCGATTTTCCAAGAGGGTTTAACCTTAGGAACCTTCTCATATTTATAGTCCATACGTGGACTTTAGAACACGTCGGCTGCAAAGAAAAGTAATTTTGAATTTAATCAAAATTTGCTTTCTAAAGGGTTTAAAAACCCTTAAAGTATTTTTAATAAATTAAAAATAATTTCTCCCTTAATTAATTAAATAATTAATTAATTAAAACCTTGAAGGGTTTTAAATAATAATTAAATAAATAATAAAGAGAACCTCCATTGGTTTTAATAAAAACCATTGCCAATGGAATCTCTCCGGATTCTCTTAAAAAGATTCTCTTGGAATCTTCCACCTTTGAAGCCAACACATCCTCTTAACATTAATGTCATTTCCTTTTGACATCAATGACAACTCATAGACAAGAAGCTAGGATCTCAAACCCAAAATTGCCAACAATCTCCCCCTTTGTCATTGATGGCAAACCATGCTTCTCAACAACACAGAAACTCAACATAAACAGCTCCCCCTGTCTTGAGGCTCTCCCCCTTACTCATATCTCTCCCCCTTTGTCATCAATGGCAAAGGGTCACCTTTGGGGCTTGGGACTAAGAATGAGCCTCTTAGCTTAGTCCCTCCCCCACCTCCTGTTGAGGTGTTTAATTTTGGGGTGGGAGTAAAACTCCCAACAGGCACTGATCATCATCAGTGTCTATAGCTGCCTTACCATGTCTTCTCTTGTTCTCCTTGTCCATATTCTTGTTCCTGTTCCTGTCACTGTTCCTGTTCCTGTTATCATTCTTGTTCTTATCCATGCCTTGATCCTTGGACCTGTTCATACCACTGTTCCTGTTCCTGTACCTTGGAAGTTCAGCTCTACATTGTCTAGCTGTGTGACCTTCATTGTTGCACTTATAACAAGTAACAATGTTATTTCTTTTAGGCATACCTGTTCTTTGAATCCACCTATTCTGACTAACCCTGTTCCTGTTATTAGCCTTGCAAAAAATTGCCTTATGCCCAAACTATTTACAAGAGTAGCAATACCCTTGAAAGAAATTACCACCTCTGAAACTGTCATTTACCTTCCTTACTTGAGTCATGCAATGTGAAGCCATGTGACCAAACCTGTGACAAGCAAAACATCTGCCATTAAACTTTCTTGTAAATGACCTTCTAGGTCTTGTAAACTTTCTCCCCTTTTTCTGTTTCCTATTTTCTGTTTCTGTGCATCTATCACTCAAGGACTCTTTCTCTGAAATACTCTCCTCATCAGAACTCTCTTCTTTTTGGAATCTCTTACTAGATTCCCCAACTTGTTCCTTGTGTTTCTTACCAAAACCAAGACCTGTTTTATCTGTTGCCCTTCTTTGATCTTTGATGATGGACTTTACCTTTTTGGAGCTATCTTGAAACCTGTAAAGCTTATCCTTGTACTCTTTAGTTTCCTCTTTCAAAGAAGCCATTTTTTGTTCTAACTCATTATACTCAAGAACCTTAGACTCTAACTCATCCTTGAGTTCTTGTGTCTTAGCTATAGAGAAGTCAAGACTTTCTATAAGATCATCTCTCTCCATACAACATTCATCTAACTTATCCTTGAGTCTAGCATTCTTCTTTCTTTCCTTTTCCAAAACACTAAGAGCACTAATAAGTTCACTTTCAAGATCCTTTATTTGTTTGCTTTTTGAATCATCAAAGCCTTTTTCAGATTTCTTATCACTAGAGGTGCTACCCTTTTCAAAGACCATACATGCATCTTCCTTATAGTTTTCTGAAGCATCCTCATACATACTAGAAACCAAATCATTATTTGTGCAATCATCCTCAAGGTGACCAAAATTTCCACATCTAAGACATTTCATGATAATGAATCTATGTTTCGGTTCTTCCTCTTTTTCTGATATGAACAACATCTCATTTTCATTATCACTTGAAGAACTTTCACTATCACTACTAGAACACTTACTTGCTTTGTCTAGGTAGAAACTCTTCTTGTGCTTGTGAGAATACCTCTTTCCTTGATTGTTGTGCTCATCTTTGTTTTTCCTGTGATGCTTGTGCTTTTCAGAATCCTTGCTCTTAGAATCCTGTTTATCTTCATCACTTTCATTCTTGGGAACAGATCAGATCAGTAGCATAATGACCAAACTTTCCACAATTGAAACATCTTATATTTTTCATACTTTTGTGCTTTCTAGAGAACTTGCCTTTCTTGTTGTAATATGCCTCTTCATCACTAGAAGACTCATCACTATCTTGAAGTTGTTTACCCTTGGATTCCTTGGTAGCCTTGAAAGTTGCCTCTTTCTTGACATCAACCTTCACTTGAGTTCTCAACTCAAATGCTTCAAGTATACTATGGAGCTCATCCTTTTTCAACTTATCCAAATCTTTAGCTTCCTCAATAGCAGAAATATTTTCACTAAATCTATTAGGAAGAGATCTTAAAATCTTATCACAAACATCATTTTCAGCAAGCTCAAGACCTAAGTCTTTCATGGAGTTAACAACCTCATCCATACGAAGCATGTAGTCACTAATATTTTCATCATCATTCATCTTGAGTTGTTCAAACATACCTTTGAAGTGTCTCAACTTGGCCTTTCCGACATTTGTATCACCTGTGTGAACCACCTTCAAGCTGATTCCACATTTCACTAGTTGTCTTGCAGTGAATCACTTTGGTGAGATCTGCTTTACGTAAGCCTTTCAGGATTGCATTCATTGCTTTTGAATTGTTGTGATGTAGGAGCCTTTCTTCTTTAGTATTAGGACCATGTTCAGGAATAGTGTACTCATCTTCAATCACTTCCCATACCTCATTACCAAGTGCCATTAGATGAACCTTCATCCTTGCACTCCAAAGACCAAAATCTGACCCATCAAGAATAGGTGTTGCATTGCCACTTGAATAATCCATTGTGTTCTTTACTAGCTTTTCCTTCAAGTTGTTAAACTTTTCGAAGGCACCTGCTCTGATACCAATTGAAGAACACAAGCTTATACTTGAGGGGGGGGTGAACAGTATAAGACCTCTTTTTACTTTTTCCTTTATACTTCAAAATAGTAAAGCAATATACCCAAAGCAATATCAAAGCAATGCACAATATCATCCACAAAGTGACACCAATTTTAACGTGGTTCACCCAGAATGGTTGGGCTACGTCCACAAAACTTTTCTCTAAAAGTTATCTCAAAGTTCTTTGGGAATCCTTCCCAATTACAATGTTTATGAGCCTCGGCCCAAAGGAGATACCTTCCCCCAATCAAAATTTATGAGCCTCTGCTCAAAGGAGATACCTTCCCCTCTGCTCTAGAAATGATCCCTCGGAAGATCAAGCTGCCTCTACCTCTTGCCAGCACGTGGAACTCCTTTCCATCGAAGACCTCCTGTCCTCAATGCTTAGCCTAAGAGACCTCTGCCTTCTATGATCACGTCCACAGTAGCTCAACAATCTGTACCAAACATAGTCAGTCGGTCTAGTACAAGTCTTCCTCTGTCTATCAGATCTGTCCAACTCTTGAACAAATCAATCCTCTGCATACAAGCCTTCTCAAAGACTTGCCAACTATCCTCAGGTTCTTCTCATAGAACCAATGCACCTCTGTCCTCAAGTTCTCTGATAGAACTATCAAACTCAGCTCACAAGTCCTCTGCTAGGACCTGTCCAAATCTGCTCACAAGTCCCCATCGAAACCTGTCCAAAAACTGCTCACAAGTCCCCACCGAAACCTGTCCAAAAACTCAACTCCAAGTCCCCATAGGAACCGATCCAAAAACTCAGCAAGCTCACCAAGAAAAACTTTCTTAGTAGGAAATCACAAAGTGAATTGTTAGAGACCCAATGTGATTTGTCAAACTCATAGAAGCATAAAGAGAATTGTTAGAGACTCAATATGTTCTATACTCAAATCCCAATCTCAAAACTCAACTCAAATCAACTCAGCTCAATCTCAATCTCAAATCTGAAAACTCAACTCAATATCTGAAATGGATAGGATAGAATGTTTTCTTTCAAGAACATGAAACCCCAACAATTGCCAACTATGCAAAGAATCACATAACAATGATACTCATGTTCTTTTCACCATCAATTAGGGTTTCAACAACAATGCTCATCAAACAAGGTTTAGTCAACCAACACCATTCAACTCAACATCAACCTTGAAGCATTCAACCAATCATCACAAGAAAAGGAAACAAGTAGAAATCCTTTTCCCTCCAAAGATATTTGAACAAAATAGCCACCAACACAATATCACCAAATGTAAAGAATAACTTGCTCAAATCAACTCAATGGAGTAAGCCCAATATCATGAATCAAGTAAAGCAATAACTTGATCAAACAACCTCTATGGAAGCAACTCAACCATCAAACTCAAAACAGCCAACCAAGGGTTCCACCAACTCAATGCAAGTAGCAAGACTCACAAACATAAACCCTAGTGCACAATGCTTCCACTACCTCAAACCAGAATTATGCATTCACCAAAACTCTCATCAAGGATAACAATGCATAAGAAGTCTTCAACAAACCAGAAAATAGGATTTACACCCAACCAAAGGAAACCTAGTTGAAAACCTTTTCACTCCAACCTTATTTCAGAAAACATACACCAATCATACTCATAAGGAAAATGTGCCCATACCTTTTTGGAGTAGAAGAAAATTGATCCTTAAATCTGTCACCACACACAACCCTCAAACTTCCAACCAAGTTAGGGTTAGAACCAAGATAAATGAGCATATATAAAAACTTTCCTTAATACACCTTTTAGCTTCTCTTCTTTAAAAACAACCACCAAAGAAGCCAAAAACACAACAACCAAAACTTACACCTTATATCTCCATTTTTAAATTTAGCATAGCAAAAGACTAATCTCAAAAATACAACCAAAGAAATATCCCCTTATTTCTCCTATGTCTTTTAAACAATGCTAAACAATGCCAAAAATCATATCAAGAAAATAATCACACCTTATATTGGCTGCCCTTGAAGAATCCGAAATTCACGGCACAAAACACGTTTTAATAAAAACGTGACTAATCCATGCACAGCTCCCTCCGTGGGGATCGAAACGTAGACCTCCGCCTACGCAAGGCCCAAACGCAGCCTTCATTGCCACTAGCCCACAAGGGGCTTACGAAGTCCAAGACGGACTTCCTTCCACATAAACGGTCAAGCTTTCCGAAAGCTTTTCAAACCACGAGCTCTCCTCTTTCGCAGCATAAACAGAACATTCGATCGCAGCCAAACCAATTAATTGCCTTCGATTTTCCAAGAGGGTTTAACCTTAGGAACCTTCTCATATTTATAGTCCATACGTGGACTTTAGAACACGTCGGCTACAAAGAAAAGTAATTTTGAATTTAATCAAAATTTGCTTTCTAAAGGGTTTAAAAACCCTTAAAGTATTTTTAATAAATTAAAAATAATTTCTCCCTTAATTAATTAAATAATTAATTAATTAAAACCTTGAAGGGTTTTAAATAATAATTAAATAAATAATAAAGAGAACCTCCATTGGTTTTAATAAAAACCATTGCCAATGGAATCTCTCCGGATTCTCTTAAAAATATTCTCTTGGAATCTTCCACCTTTGAAGCCAACACATCCTCTTAACATTAATGTCATTTCCTTTTGACATCAATGACAACTCATAGACAAGAAGCTAGGATCTCAAACCCAAAATTGCCAACAATTCAACAAAAAGCAAAGCCTACACATGCTACAACAAGAGGCTAAAGAAAATTGTGGAGAGTGTCGATGTTAAAGTTGATGAAGGTAGAGAACGAGAAATAAGCTATAAAGAAAACTACCCAATTTATGAAGAAGTTATTGAAGGAGATGAGGAAAATGAAATGGAAAAGAAATAGAAAATTGACTTAGATGATTTAAGTAGTGATTCAGAAGAGGAAGAAAACAAGAAATTCAAAACAGACAGTTGGCAGAAAAATCATCCTAGAGAGCAAATAATTGGAGACCCCACAGTTGGTGTTCAGACAAGAAAAATAGTATTAAGTAACTACTCTCTATTATCCAGCATAGAGCCCAAAAATATTGCTGAAGCAAGAAAAGATGAAAGTTGGATGATGGAAATAAATGAAGAATTAGATCAGATCGAGAAAAACAAAACCTGGGAGTTAGTACCAAGACCTGCAAATAAAAATATAATCGGTACTAAATGGATTTTTCAAAACAAATTGAATGAAGATGGATAGGTAGTCAGTAATAAAGCAAGATTGGTCTGTAAAGGCTATGCACAAGTTGAAGGAATTGACTTTGAGGAAACCTTTGCACAGTGGCTAGACTAGAGGCAATCAGAATGTTTCTGGCTTTAGCAGTTCACAAGAATTTCAAAGTTTATCAAATGGACGTGAAATCAACATTTTTGAATGGAAAACTTGAAGAAGAGGTCTATATTGAGCAACCAGATGGTTTCCAACTTGGTGATAATCCCAACTTCATCTGCAAGTTGAAGAAAGCATTATATGGCTTGAAATAGGCACCCAGAGCATGGTATGCAAGGCTAGACAACTATCTTACTCAACAAGGGTTCAAAAATGGTATGGTGGATAGCAATTTGTATGTCAAAACAGAGAATGGCCATCTCATTGTCCTTGTAGTATATGTAGATGATATCATTTTTGGAAGCAACAATGATGAGTCGTGTAAGGATTTAGCAAATAAGATGCAGAAAGAATTTGAAATGTCTATGATTGGTGAACTTTCGTATTTCCTTAGTCTGCACGTTAATAAAAATGAAAAGGGCATATTTATTCCTCAAGTTAAATATGTGAAAGAGATGCTAAAAAAGTTCACAATGGAGGATTGTAAGCCTATTAGCACTCCCATGACGAAAGGTTGCAAGTTGAGAAAGGATGACAAATCTCCACATGTTGATCAAACCATGTACAGATCTATGATTGGGAGCCTATTGTATTTGATAGCTACCAGACTAGATATCTTGCAGGCAGTTTGCATGGTAGCACGATTTCAGGTGAGTCCCAAGGAGACTCATGTGACGACAGTGAAGAGGATTCTTCGATATCTAAAGGGTACTATGGAGTATGGGTTATGGTATCCCAAAGGTAAGGACTTCACTCTTATTATGTATTCAGATGCAGATTGGGTAGGATGTGTCGATGACAGAAAGAGTACCAGTGGAGGTACATTCTATCTTGGAGACAGGTTGGTCGCATGGCACAGTAAGAAACAAGAATCAGTCTCTTTATCCACAGCAGAGGCAGAATATATTGTAGAAACTACGTGTTGTATGCAGGTCTTATGGATGAAACAAACCCTAAAAGATCTTGGTATTAACTTCAGTGAGCTAATTTCAGTTAAGTGTGATAACACCAGTGCCATTAACATCTCAAAGAATCTAGTTATGCATTCTCGCACAAAACATATTGCTATCCGATATCACTTTTTGAAGGAGAAAGTTGCGGAAGGAGAGGTAAAGTTGGATTTTGTCCCAACTACAGAGAAAGTAGTGGATATCTTCACAAAACCACTGCCCAAAGAAATTTTTGAGTACCTTCACAATAAATTGGGAGTGGTCATGCTTCCCAAGAACTGACTAGCTATCAGGACCACATTCTCAGGGGGAGCATTTATATATTTGATTATCTTTGTGCTCATATTTGTAATTTTTTCTGTCATAACATGTGCCTAAGAATGTTGTGCATGGACTCAAGGGGAGTCTGCAGCAGCCCTTTGAT
This sequence comes from Wollemia nobilis, assembly GCA_028583015.1. Lineage (NCBI taxonomy): Eukaryota > Viridiplantae > Streptophyta > Pinopsida > Araucariales > Araucariaceae > Wollemia > Wollemia nobilis. Next base: position 6,833,926 of record JAQPPZ010002441.1, on the reverse strand, counting down.
ATTATTGTCAAATGGGGAGAAGAATTACAGGAAATTGCACATGTTGCCAACAATTCCAAAGAGGAAGATTGATGAGCAAGGTGCAACAATAGTATTGTCATTGTTGTCAACACAGTCAGATAGATCGGTTGATGTAGTGGACAGGAGTTAAGAGGATCTTCAGAGTATGAACAGTGATTTTCCAAAAGATAGAAGTGGCCCATATGCGAAAAATCAAAAGAAAATCACAAGGAAGAAAACTATCGCGATATCGCGACATGTTGAGCAAGAAAGGAAAACTATCGCGATATTGCGACATGTTGAGCAAGAAAGGAAAACTGTCGCGATTTCATGACATGTTCGGAGAGAAAGAGCAAGAAAGCAAAACTATCATGATTTCACGACATGTTCGGAGAGAAAGAGCAAGAAAGCAAAATTGTCATGATTTCACGACATGTTCGGAGAGAAAGAGCAAGAAAGCAAAACTGTCATGATTTCACGACATGTTTAGAGAGAAAGAGCAAGAAAGCAAAATTGTCATGATTTCGTGACATGTTTGGAGAGAAAGCGCAAGCAGGAAAAACTATCATGATTTCATGACATGTTGGAAGAGAAAAAGGCAAGTAGAAAAAGTGTCACGATTTCATGACATATTGCAAGAGAGATAGTACAGAAGAAAAAGTGTCGTGATTTCACAACATGTTGGAAGAGAAAAATGCAAGTAGAAAAAGTGTCATGATTTCGTGACATATTGCAAGAGAGATAGTATGGAAGAAAAAGTGTCACGATTTCGCAACATGTTGGAAGAGAAAAAGGCAAGTAGAAAAAGTGTCACGATTTCACGACATATTGCAAGAGAGATTGTATGAAATAAAAAGTGTCACGATTTTGTGACATGTCACATTTTCACGACTTGAAAAGTGCAAGAAGGCAGAGAAGGAAAAGTGTCACGATTTCGCGACATGTCGCATTTTCACGATTTGAAAAGAGCAGGAAGGCAAAGAAGGAAAAGTGTCGTGAAAATGCGACATGTCGCATTTTCACGACTTGAAGAGAGCAGGAAAGCAGAGAAGGAAAATTTTTGCAATTTCATGACATGTTGCATTTTCATGACTTGGAAAGGGCAGGAAGGAAGAGAATGAAAAAGTGTCATGATATTGCGACATGTCACATTTTCACGACCTGAAGGAAAGAGAAAGTGCAAAAGAGAAAAAGTGTCGCGATATCGTGACATGTCGTGTTTTCGCGACTCAAAGGCAAGAGAAATAGCAAAGGAGAAAAAGTGTCACGATATCATGACATGTCGCATTTTCATGACTCTAGGAGGAGAGAGAAATTAAGAAGGCAGAAGTGTCACGATATCGTGACAAAAGTAAAAAGGAAGAGTACGGAGGTGAAAGTGTCACGATATCGTGACATGTTGTGTTTTTGTGGGTACAAGCAAACAAAAGAAGCAAGGAGGTGAAAGTGTCATGATATCGTGACATGTTGTGTTTTCACGAGCTAAGAAGAGAACCCAGCCAAAATAAGATATGTGACCATTAACTAAAGTTATATAGCAGTTACAGGGGACGTTACAAAAGAAAATCATGCAACTAATTTAAGATCAGTCGAAGAAGGAGAAATCGAACAGTCGTATAAATAGAATCGAAAAATGCATGCATGCACAAAAAATAATACGAACAGTCATGATCGAGAAGACGAACAGTCATGGTAGGGGTATATGTGTCAATTCGTAACATGTAACGTGTTTGAAGAAAAGCCTACCCTATATATATACAAAAGGAGTTACAGTTAGAAGGCGTTACAACTGACAAGTGGTGCATGAGAAATAAAAGAAGTTACAACTGGAGTTACAGAGAGACAATTTGGTTATAAAAAGAGGTCTGTGCGGAGAATTACATGTTGCTGAAATAGTGTGAAAGTGCTGCAAGAAGGGGGTTGAAAGAGTGCCGCAAGAGAGTATTAAGCAGATAAGTGAGAGCCATAAAAGAGCAGTAAGCAGAGCTTTAATAGTGTGTGGTGTTTTGGTGAATAGTGAGAGAGGTTGGGTTAGCAATAGACCAGTCAGGGTCTTGTATAAGCGAAGGCATTTTTATGTCAATCTTATAGTTTCAAAATTGCAGTCCAAGTTGGTGCTTGAAATTAGGGGTTTGTGCTCCTTTTTGTTCATGCAAAGAAATTAGGGGTTGGTGCTCCTTTCTATTGGTGCAGATAAACCAGGGGTTGGTGCTCCTTCCAGTGGGTGCTAGTAAAGTGATTGTAAAATTGGTATTTTGCAAATGCTATATTTGGACAAGAATCCAAGCAGTCATTTTTGAGGAGTAGCCAAATTGGTGAACCTCGGTACATCGTGTGTTCTGGAATGCTCTCTTGTTATATTTTCTTTATTGGATTTTAAGTTTTCTTTATTTCGGCATTAGGAGTTGAAGATTTAAGTTTTTAATAGCTACACTGATTCACCCCCCCTCTCAGTGTCATTGTGAGACTAACACAAAAAAGAGCAGTTGTGTGTTTAGGCTTGTGTGGGCATGTGGTCCAATGGCTGCCTAGCTCTGGCTAGAGCACAGTGGTGGCAGCGAGGTTGCAGGTTCAAAGTGTAACCAAGGTGTGTGCTATCATTTTGCACATAGGCAAGGTGTATAAGGTATGCATTAAAATTTTTATTTAATTTTAAATAGCTCCAAGGTTGGGGAGCCATAAGTTTATATAAGGAATTAGGGAGTCATAAGGTATTTAATATTTTATATTATTTTGTGCTTTGAAATTTAAATAGATGTTGGAGTAATAAGGTTTAATTAAGGGATTAATTTTTTAATATTGTTTTTGAGAGATTATAAAGGAACTTGGTCTTCTATACATTTATTGATTTGGAGTTGTTAAATAAATTTGATTCTAAGTTTGGAGATAATAAGGTGTATTTGAGTCTTGTTGATTTTTGTAATGGTGAATTAATTTTGAGGGAAATATTTGAGTGAATATTTTTGCTATCTAACCTTGAAATTTGGCAAAGAAGAGTTGATTGTGATTGAGACAGGTTTTGAGGTCAAATCTCCATCAAAACAAAAGGTATGGGCATATCATCCTTATGAGTGAAATTTTGGTTGGTTGAATGTTGTGAAATACAAAGTTGGAGTGAAAAGGATTTTTTGATAAGCATTGTTGGAAATATTGAGTGAACCTTAATGTGAATTATTTGTGGATGTTGAAAGTGTAGACACCTAAATCATGCCATGCTCAGGGGAGTTGCTCACATAGACACACTCATAAGATTATAATACATAATCTTGGACTTTCCAAGCATCGACAGTGGTTCTCACCACTCATTTTGGGTCTTTTCAATCCATCCAAGCCTAGTCGCTTAAGCCAAGAGCAGCCAGATATTAGCCACTCAAGCCTAGAGTGACCAGACATTATCTGCTATAGACAACAACGGCCAGATCTTAGCCCTTGCAGATGACAACGGCTAAGCTGTAAGAAGCAATTTTACCAAAAAAATAAGTCTAATCACAGGCAGAAGTGGCAGTTTGCATGCAATAAAGGTGAGCGGGAGTAACATTGCATTCCTTTTCATGATCAATTCACATAGGAGGCTTGAGTTTGCATTTAAAATTTAGTTAACTGACCTCCAGGCATAAAAAATGGATCAAAGCTTCTCATGCTAACAACCAGTTCACATAGGAGACTCAAGTGGATAGTTAGATTTCAGTTAACTGGCCTTTAGACATAGAAAAAGGACAAAAGCTTCTCATGCTAACTTGAACTACACATGAGAAATTCATTCCTAGGGCTTGGACATAGACCTAGGGTTTCACACTATAAAAGGTGCAAGCCTAAGAGCACCAAAATATCATATTCTATCATCGAGACATCTTTTATTGAGGAGAGCTTTCAAGACTTGGAGAGTTCCCTTGGAGATCAAGTGTACGGTGAAGCCCTGATGAATTGAAGAGCATAACACTACATCAGATACAATATTTGACCCATAACTTTGGGGCGAAGAGAGCAAGGTTTACCTTAGCGATCGTTGTCTTGGATAGTGGCCCATAGGCTTAGCTTAGATTTTAGACATAGCTTCTTTTATTCTTTTTCTTTATGTTTTCATATCATTAGCATAAATTTACATGATTTCATGGCATAGTTTCATCATATTTCTATTACATTATTTTATTACTAACAACCTCATCTGGGGAAGCAATCTTGGACACCTAAGCATGTGTTGTTGTTTCATTGCTTGCAGGGCCACAGGTTCATCGAACGAAATTTGCAACATACGAGAGAAAAAGGGATCCCTCTAGGAAACAAACCTAGAGAAGGAGGTATCTATAAGTCCTCATATATTTTCATGTGCGAAACCGATAAACCTTTATAAACTCACCACCTTTTTGTGAAAGGGGTACTCTTTACCTATTTGTAACTTATTGTATCAAAATGGGTATCCCTAAGAGGGACCGACATGTAACCAAGCTTCAATATCAATAAAGAGATCTATATTTGTTATTTCATGTTATATGCTTTTTCTTCTTGTCTTCTATTTCATCTCGGGTTTTTAATAACATTGCAAGTAGGGTTAAAAAGGGGGCGATGCATGCATCTCAGGGTCACTACAGATGGTTATCACTGTGGGACCACCACTAATTTTTTATTTTCTACCAAAATACTAACTTAATTTTGTGTGCAGGTCTAGCTACTCTGAGATACAATAGCCAAAAACTATCCACTTTGAGCTATAGTATCCAATACAGCTTAGCCGCTCTGGTCAACAGTGGCCAAAATTAGAGTGCAGCAGAGATCAAAACACTAACTCTCTGATCTGAATCAAAGGTTGGTATAGCTTCTTTGATATTTTACAGCTTTCTATCTGCTTCTGTGTGTCTAAAATAGAGAACCTAAAGCACATTTATGTTTGGAAATTGAAAGAATGAGAAAAGAAATAATTAAGAATTTTGCATATCTTTGATCTTTTAAATTTTCCACTAGGCGTTGCTAGGAACAGTGGATTATGCCTAAAAAATTTACCCTAGAATATAATGTGCTAAACATTGTATGTTGTTTGCTTGCTTTGAGGCCCTGGTAGAGGCCATAGTTGCACAAAATAAATTGCACTCATACAAATCATAGTAGTTCATGCATATTTATATTGAAACGTATTTTTGAACTTAGGCATATAGGAAAGATTCATTGCTACTATATAATGCACTTTATGTTACGCAAGCTTAAAATGAACACCACACATGCACGTCTCATTTAAACATTGGGGAGTTGGATTTCATCACCAACCTTAAATTCAGTCTCGTGATGTTGGAATTCATCTCCTTCCACTGGTTTGCCCCCTAGAGCTTCCTAGAAATGGATTGAGAAACTTACTTATAGTGACACTAAGTTACTTGTGCTCAAACTATCTCCCACTATTATAATAATCATTGTTTCAGAGTGGAAGAGCTAGGCAAACCCTCCATTGGGTCTTCAATAGTGTACCCTAGCTTCTTTTAAGAAAATCATGTTTGGCATGAGTGTGCTTGATTTTCACTATGGATGAGTCTTCTCATTCTTAATCCAAGAACAAGAACAAATAAATTGAAATAACAACACATCAAAACACACCAAATAGTTTAGGGCACACTCAAATCGGTAATCAAGATAAAAATTTGCTTGGTATTGTGTGGTTATTCCTAAATTGTAACTCAAAAAATTAATTCATAGACAACATGGTCAAAACAAGAAGTAAGCATGCTCGGTCTGATACTGAGGGAGAGACATAAGCAACTCATACCCATAGGCAAATTCGTAGTAACATTGAATGACCTACCCGTAAGACCATGAGATGTAGCTCCGTGAGCCTAAGGGGTGATAACTCAACCCTTGGGGGATCTCCTTGAGAAACCCCAAGTAAGGAGCCACATCATGGAACAAAATCACATAAAAAAAAGAGGCTTCATAGCCATCCTCATCAAGGAGACATGAGGAGACCTCAAGGGCCTCCTCTAAACACACATAAACATCTCAAAGACGTGAGGAAGCTTCAAGGGCTTCCTCCTCACATGGACATAAAGAAGGTTCTAAAACTCATTCTTCACATAGGGATGACGATACTGGTACATATTCATCTAAATGGAGAAAACATGTTACCACAAAGCCCTCTTCATCAATAATGCAAACAAGAATTGCAACACCTCAAGAGTCACAAGAAACATATGAAACATGACTGCCTACTGAAGGGCAGGAAACTAGAGCTACATCTAGTCATGAGAATAAGATAGAAGAAACCCTTCACACAAAAGGAAATATTCTTATATACTATGACCTCATAGGAGTGAATGGCACCCCATGGGACCAACCATAGAAAACAACACAACTATACAAGTTAGATCGATTTCCTACACGACCAACTCAAAGAATTATAGCTACTAAGAACTCTGCATCTAGAATCTCATGAATAGTGACTTTAAAAATGTTTCTTAGTCTAGAGGTACCTCAGAGCAACCCCACATTAGACACATGGAGTATAATCATAGGGATACTCAATAGTACATTGAAAAAGTCACATTAGCTAGCAAGAGTATAAATACATTAGAAACCTCCTCGAGGAATCTATGAGTCAAGACAACAAGAATGGAGTCAGATAAATATGAGTCGTATGTAACAGTGCAAACTAACCAAATGAGGTAGTTATAAAATGCATTAAGGATAAAGATCTATTAGAAGCTCTCAAACAAGAGAAACAAAGAGAAATACTTTTGCGCCAACATGAGCAACATTTAAGAGATCAAGCTGAGCGGCTAGTTCTTAACAATTTACAGACAAATGATGGTGACCACCAAAAAACAAGATGCGTTGTCTCACCTAAGGAGAGACACACTAGACAAGATAACCCACAATGAAATATCCCACCAAACCATGAACAAAATCCAACTAATGAGGGAAGGGCAAACACAACAAACTAGGATAAAAATCTTGAGTCCCCTCGTAGGAGGGAGAAAAATGGAACAAATCAAATGGATAGAGAGTTACCTCCATTGCCACTGTGAATAGGCTTACAAGAGGATGAAATTCGTGCATCAAAGGTATTTCAAGAGCTTGCTGAAAAGATGAAAACCTTTGAGAAACAAGAGGTAGCTGGGAACTCACCAAAATTGAGAAAAATACACAACCAACCATTGTGCCCATCAATCCCTAGCCCCCCATAGCCTAAGCACTTTGAGATGCCTAGGTTAGAAAATTTTAAAGGTGAAGAGCATGGACAAGAGCATGTCACCAATTTTATCAATGTCTATTTTCATCTTGAAGATAGTGATGCTCTCATGCTAAGAACATTTATAATGAAATTTTTAGGTGTTGTCACTCAATGGTTCAACCAACTACCTAAGCATAGCATAACAAACTTTGAACAACTAGTAAACATATTCTTAAAGCATTTCTCCTTTGGTGCTAAGAAGAAGGTGAACCTTTCAGACCTGGCCAACTTGAAATAGTATGATGATGAGCCAGTAATAGATTATGGGAATAGATGGAGACAAGTCATGGTAAAATTATCATTCTCTATTTCCATAGAAGAGATCATTCACATATTTACCAAAAGTTGCTCCAAATACATCTCCCTCTTGCTACAACTATAGCAGTATCCTTCGTTTTAGGAAGCTTTGGCACAAGCCAAACTCAACGAAAAAATAAAAGTAGATGAGAGAACCATTAAACTCTAAAACAAAAAGGAATGGAACAAGAATGGTAATAATGACAAGTATAAATAGAAGTAGGGCAAACTTGCTCCAGTCAATCAAGTCATGTTGGCTACACCCAAGGATGGGGGTGCACAACAACCCCAGAACTATCAAGCACATCCCCCACCAACCAACTACAACAAAAAGAATAATCAAGGAAGAAATCGAGAATGCAATCTGCCTCATTATTTTACACCTTTGATAGAATCAATGCAATCAATCTTTAATCAGTTGAGTGAGGCCAGGAGGATCATATTTCTTGACATACCTCTTATAGATCCCAACCATCCTAAGACAAAAGGATATAGGGAAGATTAATTTTACCCTTATCACAGGATACTAGGGTATGACATTGAGGCTTGCATTGGGTTTAAGCATCAAGTGCAAAACATGATTGAGGTGGGAGAACTCAAAGTTGACAACCCACTGGCTCCTGATAACATAGACATGGGCATATACAGAAACCCATTGCCCAATCATGAGGCCCCTAGATAGCAAGGGGCCCAAGTCAATCAAGTTCAAGCTAAAATACCTACCCACGGATGCATTGGTATGGTTGATATTGTTAACATAGCAACAAGGACTAGGTGGTATGGTCAACCGCAACTGCCTACAACTCCCATGAACATCCTAAATGAACCTAGGCAAAGGCAAGACAACCTTCTAGGTCCACCAATGTGACCTGTGGTAACTATTCGGAGTAGATTGGAGCAAAACCTACAGATGACTCTAGCTAAGTTATCCATTTATGAGCTCATACAACAGTCCCCAAAGCATAGGGAGACTCTAATGGAGATCTTAAGGACAATTGAGCTCCAACCGCAAGATGTGAATGCATTCACTCACTTTGTGGGACAAGTACAAGAATACCAAGAACTTGTAATCTAATTCTATGATCATGAGATTAAGATAGTTCATGCTGCCTTACTAGACCCTCCATTAAATATTGTAGCGATAATCAATGAATTACCTTTTAAGAGGATTTTGGTCGATACAGGTTCATCGATAAACATTATTACAACAACATCAATAGAGCACCTCAAAATCCCCAAGTCCAATATCATTCTAGGAGCTTACACATTGAGATCTTTTAATGATGCTTTATGCAATACTATGGGAATGATAGTCCTACCCATCAAGGTGGGGTACAAGACCATCCCTATGATGTGTCATGTATTGGAAGGAGCTATGTAGTAAAACATCCTCTTAGGGCACCCTTGGATAAGGTCCATGAAGTGTGTGCCTTCGATCTTGCACCAGTGTGTCAAGGATGTGCATGAGAACAAATTCTATGTGGTTCTGGCCGATGAAGAGACTTTTAAATACGCCAATCATGTGGACATTCTAGAAGAATTTGTAATCCCGTCTACTCACCTATATGTGGCATCTTCATCCCCAACCACACAAGTAGATAACAAAGACAAAGGGGTAAGAAAAGACCCATGCACATCAACACCTCCTAGTGTACTCAAAGTACTCAATACTTCTAAAGGACCATCAACATCAAAACCAAAAGACAATCAGAATCTAAAGATGCCCTTAGTTAAGGAAGAAATGCCCAAGGAAGTGCCAACTATATCCATTGTTGAAATACCAAGTTCTATGGAAGAAGAATATCTTCAATATCAAGATGAAGATAGTGATTATCACCATACTTCGCCAGTATCATTCGTAAGGTCATCCACATCGCATGCATCAATACACTTGGAAAGCACAGGTATAGGGAAGTACCTTGTGTAGAACATCACCTTTATGCCTATCATTGAGTCTGCACAAGACACATGAAGACCTAAGGAGTTGAGGCCACCAGTAGGAATAGTGGTTCCACTTGGAATCCCTCCCAACCAAACTAATTTTGTCTATGCTAGCCTGGACTGCGCTCATAAGTCTTCAGATATAGAAGAGGATAGTGATGAATTATTCATAGTCAATTTTTATTACCTATATAACCCTGAGTTTTCTCTAAGATACTTTGAGCATTACCACTAGCATGGCTATGGCCTTGGAATATATGAGCAGGGGTGTAGGCAGCCATACGAGCCACAATGTCAGCTTCCCTTCGATAGATTTGGCTTAGGCTATTATATCAGAGTTTGAGATGACTCTCTTGCAATGACATTGGAAATATTAAGCTTAGGGTTATGAGAATACATTGATTTCATTCCTTATCATCCCCTAAGAACAAGAAATTTGAGCAATAGACAAGTGGCCACGGTAAACATACCGCCACCAGAATTTTATCATCCAAACATCTCAATTGATTCCACCCCAACATGGTACAACTCATGGGATGAAGAGAATGGATATGAAGCAAGTTATGATGAGGTGCAACTTGGTTTAGCCTACCAGGGGCCTCACTATTTACAAATATTCACATGGTCCATCCACGATGAGAGTGGGTACACATCAGATGAAAGTGATTATGAATTAGAAGACTCAATAGAAAGATCCTACTTAGGCCTAAGCCATCAACCCCTAACTTTGGGGCAAGAGACAAATGAAAATGGATTCTTCATAAGTGACAAAGAATATGAAGATGAAATAGATATGGCCTACTTGGGGTCAAGACATGAGCCCCTTGTCTTAGGATCGTATACCAATGCTAATGGTTTTTGGATAAGTGATGATGACTTTGAGTATGATACCGAGATGGCTTATCTTGGACCTCACCACTTGCGACAAGTCAACGAGCTAGTAGAGAGAGATGGCACTCCGTGCCATAGACCCTCATCTCCAATTTTTGGGGAGACCTATTGACCTAGTTGCCATTCATAGAATGGTCAATCCCCCTCTACCTAAATTTAGAGAGCGATTAGAGCCCAATGATCCTATTTTTCACCCTGATCATGGTCCAGATCCAAAAATTTCCCTTCCTCCAGAGCCTCATCGCGAACATGGAAGAGAAAACCTTGAGACAATATTACACCCATGTGGTCCTGGAGACTTCATCCCATCCATCAATATGATCTCCATTGATTTGACCACTCCACTTCATAACCTAGTAGATTCTACAAAATTATTGCATATTGATATAAAGGCTATTGACTAGGATCGCGCTAATTCACCCATAAATCCTGAAGATCTCTTCCCCAATGAAGAGATGTTACAACCATTCCATTTTGCATTAGGTTGTGCATATGATGTTGTCCATGTTGGTTTAGAACCTGAGTCAGTAGGTCCTGTGAATCCTGCCAATGACATTCATTTGATACCCATGCCTCATCAGCTAGAGGATGGGTCACATATCGCTATAGAAATGACTTTTGAGGTGGACATCAGCGATGATCCTACCCAACCAAGGAAAGTCAAGTTTAGAGAAAGTCTATCTACAGAGGAACAAACCATCCTAATTACTCTCCTCAAAGAGAGGCCAAATATTTTTGCTTGGACTTATGAAGGCATGTTAGGGATAGATCCAAAGTTAGTTGTTCACAACCTTTCATTAGATCCCAAAAATAAGCCAATCAAGCAAAATCTAAGGAAAATGTATCCAACCGTCACTTTGATGGTGAAGAACGAATTGCAAAAACTACTAGATTCAGTATTCATAGTTCCTATCAACTACCCTGAGTGGGTGTCAAACATGGTACTTGTGGGGAAACCTAATGGAAGAGTCAGTATCTGCACGGATTTTAGAGATTGAAATAGGGTAACACCAAAGGATTTATTCTCGTTGCCAAACATATATGCTCTTGTAGATGCAACCGCAAGTCATGAAATGCTCTTTCTAATGGATGGTTTTTTTGGATACAACCATATTTGTATTAAGCCTGAATATCAACATAAAACTTGTCTCATTACTCCATGGGATTCTATTACAAAGCGATGTCATTCGGTCTCAAAAAATTTTGTGCCACATATCAATCGACCATGACATACATATTCCATGATTATATGCATAAGATCTTGGAATATTACATGGATGACTTATTGTCCAAGTTCCTATTGCAGCAAGAGCACGCCGAAGTCCTTAGACAGGTCTTTGATCACCTCATAGAACACAATGTTTGATTGAATCCTAAGAAGTGTGTATTTTATGTAACTTCTGGCAAGCTTTTGGGATTCATCGTATCCAAAAGAGGCATTGAAGTTGATATTGTAAAGATAAAGGCTATACTAGAAATGGCTGCCCCTACCAACATTAGGGAATTGCGGAGCCTACAAGGCAAGATAGCATCCATCAAAAGATTCATCATGCAATTATTAAAAAAATGCAGACCTATGAATTGGTTGCTACTCAAGGAAGTCCCCTTTCATTGGGATGAAGAATGCCATAAATCCTTTAAATAGATAAAAACTTATCTAGCAACATCACCAGTATTGGCTCCACTAAGGCCATACGTACCATTTTTACTATATATATTAGCTATTGATTTTGCATTGGGCACCATGTTAGCCCAAAATAATGCACAAGACAAAGAGCAAGCTATATATTACATTAATCGCACCTTGGTGAGTTATGACCTAGGATATGCGTATGTCAAAAAATTGTGTTTAGTAGTGGTATTTGCAACTCGAAAGTTGTGACACTACATGTTGAGCCATACGACCTACATCATATTAAAACAAAATCCTTTGCAGTAGATGATGAGCAAGACATATCACAATATATGTACTACAAAGTGGATCATGCTATTGATAGAATTTGATCTAGAGTTCATAAGCCAAAAGTCCATTAAGGGACAAGTCATAGCAGATCAATTAGCAGAGGTGCCTCTTCGGGATAACAAGCCTCTCACTATAGAATTGCCTGATGATGCAGTCTTTGCATTATCAGATCTTCCAGAATTCAAAGAACCTAATAAAGAAAGAGACATGTCATTGTTCTTCGATAGTTCAAATTGTGAACAAGGAGGAAGAGTAGGGATTGTATTTATCACACCATAGGGTGCTCCATTGCCCTTATCATTCAAACTAGACTTCCCGTGCACAAACAACAATACAAAATATGAAGCATTGATCCTAGGTCTCCAAAAATTCATAGCAATGGGCATTAAAATATTGAATATCTTTAGTGACTCATTGCTCATAGTAAACCAAGTCAAAGGACTATTCCAATGAAGGTGCCCACTCTTGAAGACTTACAAGGAACTTGTTGACACCTACCTAGCTTGGTTGGAATGGTACGACATCGAGGCAATCCCTCATACATTGAATAGATTTGTAGACACCATGGCATCTTTGGGATCCTTAATCCCTCAGAATCCATTTGTTTATTTTACAACCATTCATGTGAAAGTGTTGTCACACTCAGCAATATGTCGTGAATCTTTTGACAATCAAGAATCAGTCAACATGATCAACATCGAGCCAAATAAGGACTGGTCCTTTGTAGTCACAAATTTCTTGTAAAAGGCACCTTAGGGGTCGTTGATCTCCCAAGGACCTATGGAGTGTGGTGTAATCATACACCATACATTTGTTCCTCAATCTGTGTTCACTAGCTCAAAAATAAAGGAAGAACAAGTTGTCTTTTCTATAGAAGTTGTGGCTTATCAGGATTGGCTTTCCCAACTGTGGTACTTCCTAAAGCTTAGAATAGTACCTCAAGGTTTCTTGCATGCTAAAATGAAAACATTCAAATAGAGAGCAACAAGACACATCTTGCTAAGATAAATCCTCTATATACGAGGATATGATGTAATATTACTCCGTTGTCTTGAGCCCCAAGTAGCATCTTGGGAAATTTTGCAAGCTCATGATGGTACATGTGGAGGGCATTTCATTGGCATGGCCATAGTTAAGCACATCTTGAGAATGATTTACTATTGGCCCACCATGGAAAAGGACTGCTGCGAGTATGTCAAAAAATGTAGTAAGTGCCAACATCATGCAAATCTAATGCACTTACCATCGCAAGATTTGCAGCCCATCCAGGAAGCATGGCCATTCTCGTAATGGGGACTAGACTTGATTGGGAAAATCTCACCCTTGTACTCAAGCTGACACACATTCATCATAATAGCTACAGAATACTTCACTAGATGGGTAGAAGTGATCTTATTAACATCAACAATTGGACCAAGGATTGCGGAGTTTATACTCCACAATATCATAAGTTGTTTTGGGGTCCCTTCTAAAATAATATCGGATAATGGGCCATATTTTAAGAACAAAAATGTTTCTGCTTTAATGAACAAATACCATATTCAACACAGTTTTTCAATGCCTTATTATCTTCAAGCAAACGGGCAAGCAAAAGCCTCAAACAAAATAATAGTCTCTATTTTGAGGAAGATGTTGCAATACAATCACAAGGATTGGCACATGCAGTTGCCTCTTGCACTATGGGCATACAAGAATAGTATATGGATGCCCACTGGGGAAACACCATTTTCATTAGTATATGACACTAATGCCATCATGCCACTAGAGTTAGAAATTTTGACTCTACGCATAGCATTAAATGACTTCATAGATGATGATGTCATGCGGTAAGGCCGCCTTGATTAGTTGATGCTTCTTGATGAATGTTGAGTCAATGCTTTAGAGCATCTTCACATTTACCAAGATCACCTTGCACGAGCTTACAATAGTAAAGTCCATTTAAGGGAATTCAAGGTTGGAGATCTAGTGCTAAGAGAAAACCAGCAAAATTTGAATTTGTCGTTGCATCTGTGAGATAAGTTTGGGGTAAACTGGATAGGCCCATACATGATTTCATAGAGACTTGGACCTAGAGTTTACCGTCTTATATCATTAGATGGTTTTGAAGAGCCTGAACCTCTCAATATCATTCACTTAAAGAAATTTTACACATAAAACACAAAAACATTCAAATATTTCATAAAATTCAAAAACATTCAAATATTTCATAAAATTCAAAAACATTCAAATATTTCATAAAATTCAAAACATTCAAATATTTCATAAAATTCAAAACATTCAAATATGTCAAAAATTCAAAAACATTCAAATATTTCATAAAAAACAAAAACATTCAAATATTTCAAAAAAAACAAAAACATTCAAATATGCCAAAAACAAAACAAAGCATAAAAACATAAAATTTCAAAAATACAATTAAAGGCTCCAAGGGTAATTCAAACCGCTTGGTCAAAATCAAATAAAATGCTCCAAGGGTAATTCAATTCGCTTGGTCAAAATTAATTTAAAAAGGCTCCAAGGGTAATTCAAACCGCTTGGTCAAATCCAATAAATCAAAGGCTCCAAGGGTAATTCATACCGCTTGGTAAAAATAAATTCAAAAAGGCTCCAAGGGTAATTCAAACCGCTTGGTCAAATCCAATCAATCAAAGGCTCCAAGGGTAATTCATACCGCTTGGTCAAAATCAATTCAAAAAGGCTCCAAGGGTAATTCAAACCGCTTGGTCAAATCCAATCAATTCAAAAGGCTCCAAGGGTAATTCAAACCACTTGGTCAGAATCAATACCAAAAGCCCCAAAGGCATAATAAGCCCTTTGGTCAAATTAATAAAAAATACAAAAACAATTGCATCTCACATCTTGCATCCACAACATTGCATTGCATTTTTATATCCACTACAATTGCATATGTCATGCGAGCCTCAAAAGTGATACCTCTGTTTATTGTGCAAAATTCAAATCCATCCCTCCATTAACACGTGTGTAATTGTGTTTTTCAACACAACCATTATTTGTTGCTATACATAATATACTAAGGTTTTTGGTTAATCAACCACACCTAGTGATCTTATCAACTTTTGAGTAAAACAAATTTCATTAGTAGAAGGTAAGGTCTAGCTATGATAATACCTTGGATATTCAAGATCCTGTCACTAATTGAAATACTAAAATCATAGCTGGTACAAGGAAATGATGAAAGCTGCAAAGCGGTCTAGGTTACCTTAAGCGAAAAGGATCTTCCTTGCTTATCCCCCTATGCAACCGGTTTAAAGGTACTAAGAATTGACAAAAGGACAAGCTTTACCCTATCTAAATCCCTTGCTTACATCAAAATAAGTAAAATCCCAAAGTAAAGTACATATTCAAAAGGCCAAGCATACAGTCGAGATTTCAAAGCAATAATCCGATACACAAATCATATATTCAAAATTCTAAGAAAAAACATAGCTAAAAAAAAAATAAATCAAAAATAAATAGTGATTTTCATCACTACGTATGAGCAAAATAAACAGTGATTATCATCACTACAAAAATACCCGCTCAAAGAAAAATCAATAAAAATAAACAATGATTTTCATCACTACATATAAGCAAATATCCAAAGCCAAAAAGAAGCCAAAAATAAGAGAATAAAGCTTGAATCCCTAGAATTCTTAGCATTTTACAAAACTGGAAGGAGAAATCCTTATGCATGATGATATGTCTATTACAATTGTTTCATGCATTTGTGTAGACCAATGTTTGAATGTGGATGAGCTAGCTTAGGTAACCCAATATTGCCTAGTGGTATAGTCCAACTAAGTCCTATATAAGGATGAGATGAACACTTGAGGATCCCTGATCTTAGCAATGGGCTGAAAGAATCCCGCCTGACATCGAAGGAAATTCTTGAATACTATCTCAAAATATACAATCACTTGCACACACAGGGATCATGAAAAACCAGGTCCATGGTAAAAGCCTTAATTTTCAAAATTCTAAGTGGTAAGTAGATAGTTGTTGATAGGATAGCTAGAGTGTTTGAATCTTCGGAAAGCCCCAAAAATTCTTACATAGCAACCAATCATAACATCATTCACACCATCACATTCTTTATAAGATTCTATAAATTAGGGGGTATCAACATAGTAGGACGGATACCGCATATATATTAGAAATAGTATATAGATGACCACTGACTACTTTATATCTTTTAATTTATAGAAACTTATTAAGAAAATACATTACACACCATTACATCTCATATATGAATACTTAATCAATTCTTACGATAATAGTGATTATTTAAATTCATGATTATTTTTTTACTTTTTGTGGTATCACCCATTAAGATTGTCAATGTCATATATATTTCGTATGTTTTAAGTGATTAGAACATACAGGTTTTTTATACCATCCCATCACATAAGTTATATGCATACAATTAAAGCAAAGTTAAAAGATGCATTTAGCAATAACATCGCATTCACAAAAACAAGTCATTAATCATCCATAAACCACATCATTTTTTTTGGTAAATAAGGTACAAATTCATTACTACCGAGTTTTACAGGTTGACCCAAAACCTATTACAAAATCAGCACCAAGCTTAAGCGAAACAGAAAAGAGCCACACAGTCTGTTCTTAGCCCTCTACTAGGGCCACACAACCAAAAAAGAGCAGCGAGCATACAAAGGATTACACACACCTTAAAACACAGGTAGTCGACAATGTCGCCTCCTAACACTTTCTCTTCTCTTTTGGTCACAAAAATGTGACATGTCGCGATATCGTGACACTTTTCCTTCCTCCTCTTTCTTTTCTCTTTTGGTCACGAAAATGCGACAGGTCGCGATATCGTGACACTTTTCCTTCCCGCTCTTTCTCTTCTCTTTTGGTATCAAAAATACGACATGTCGTGAAATCGCAACACTTTTTCCCTCTTGCTTGTTCTTTTCACTTTTGGTCGCGAAACAGTGACATGTCGTGAAATCGCGACACTTTTCCTTCCTCCTGTTTCTTTTCTCTTTTGTTCGCAAAAAAGCGACATGTCGCAAAATCGTGACACTTTTCATTCCTGCTCTATCTCTTCTCTTTTGGTCGCAAAAATTTGACATGTCACGATATCGCGACACATATCCCTCTTGCTTCTTCTATTCACTTTTGGTCATGAAAAAGTGACATGTCGCGATATCGCTACACCCTTTCTTTCATTATGAACATGTCACAAAATCGTGAAAATTTTTCTTTCCTCCTCTTTCTCTTCTCTTTTGGTCGCAAAAATGCAACATGTAGCGATATCGTGACACTTTGCCTTCTCGCTCTTTCTCTTCTCTTTTGGTCACGAAAATATGACATCTCGCGAAATTGTGACACTTTTTCCATATTGCTCTTTCTCTTCTCTTTTGCATACAAATCATAAATTCATAAAACCACATCATAAAACATATAGGCAATATCCATTTGCATACAAATCATAAATTCATCATTCATCATCAAAATACATCGCATCATATCATCAAATCATATAAGCATCTACACATCCATCTAAGCATCTTTGATATCATCTATCATCTAACATATCCATCAAATCATTATAATACCATCATCGCATCATATCATAAAACAAAATAACAACAAAAACATGAGCAATAAAATGATACACATAATAAGTCATAATGAAAAGCTATCATAATGTGTGTCAAGTCCAATGGATGTACAAAAATGCTCGTGGGTTATAGTCATATAGGTCAGTTGACCTCAAAAATGGATCAAGGACCAAGTAAAGCATCAATCAAGTATCGGTCTTGAGCCCCCTACATCACCTCCTCTAGTGCCACCTCCCCCTGTGGCAGTGTTGTGAGTCAAATGATACGAGCCTTTTGGTCTCTCTGTCTGAGTTTGGGTCCTCTGGCTAGGATGGTCAGAATACTGCCCTGAGGTGGAGTGCCCACTGACCTGCGAACCACCTGCACCAGCTAGATCCTTAGGGACAATCCCATACCTCCTGAGATGCATCTAAATAATGGTGACATGATCCAAAAGTCCTCGTATCTTCTCCTCATTCTCATCCAACAAAGACTAAATTTTTTCCACATCGGCTCCTGAAATTGCCACTAGAACCTCTTATGGTGTAGAATGAAGAACAACAAACTGCATCCTGGAATAGCCACCCTCAATAGTAGCCTACAGAGCCTGTATTTATGCTGAGAGTTGCTCAATGGTAGCATCTTATTGTTGTACCTATATCTTAGGGGCCTGAATCTTAGCCTTGATCTCATGTAGTTGTTCTCTTAGAGGAGAGTCTCTCTCCTTAGGCTCTAACTCCTCCTCCTCAAGAACATCAGGATCCTTTGCTACCACCTACTCTGCTGGTTGGCCCCATACCTCGGTCCTGGATTAGACTCTGCATCCTGTCGGATCTACACCATCACCCCCGCCATCATACTCGTACCCTAGGCTACCGATACCATGCCACATTAGATCACCCCACCACTGAGTTTAGGCCTCTGTAACTCCCCTAGCCACTCTAGGATCAACAGCTGGGGCATCCTTATTATCTTAAAGATATGTAATCTATCATGGAGGTAGATATTTCTCTGCTATGAGGTGCCTATACAAGAATGGTATCAAGGGCACATCTTGCTACAACTCATACTAATGAAGAACCCGCGAGTAGAAGAAATATTCTTGGATGTCAAGCTTACGGCCAACAAGCCATTGCTCGTGCCATGTATTGATAGTAAAACTAGTTGGATCATCCCAAGTAGGACACTCATAGTAAGGCCACCACACGATATCTCTGACCAAAATTCTAGTGAAAGCATCAATATAGTGTGACATCTCCCCTACAAAAGTGTGGCTCTTATGCTCCTCATGCTCTCGAGCCCATATAGTAGCATAGCATTGTGTTCAAGCATCGACCACTATAATCTCATTTGGGAGCCTCTTAGGGTGATCTACCTTAATATGCTCCCATTCCCAAACCTGTAGGAGTAAGCTACAGTTAATGTTGACATGTCCTCACTGGTGGATGTGGTACAAATCATCATATAACTGATCCAATAGCTATCTACCTTATGCATAGATGATAGGCTCCTCACTATCTAATAGATCCTACACCATTGCCAAAAGGTTCCATGGGAACCTCAAACCTGAGCAGTCCGAGATAAGAACATTGTTGATCACCATTAGCAATACATCATGCCTCACCATAAAGACACCCTCCCCATGCCAGTGGCTGATGGACACTCCTCCATACTTGGTGTCCTTGAGAGCATCCATAGAGTGCCCTCTAAACACTCAAGTGAAGATAGCCACCTGATCATTAGTGGCCGAAGAGACAATGGCCACCCCATAAAATGGAATATAAAAGATCTTATATGCATCCTCCAGTGTAATGGTCATCTCACCAGTCGAGAGGTGGAAGGTATTAGTCCACGGGTCCCATCAATGGGCCAGAGCTGTAAGGTAAGCCTGATCTACCATGATGTATGGTAGTCTGATGACATATTGTAACTCGTGGGCTTTGAACCATGCCCAGTCTATATCATCAAGGCTAGGAAGTAAGTCAAGCAGGAGATTTGGGTCCCAAGCCTGAGTAGTAAGGATCTAAGCGAAGAAGAAGAAAGAAAAAATATAGCTATAGTGCATCTAAGGCATAATTCACATTAAACATGAAAGGGTTGCAAAAGAGTATGGACTATTCTAAGTCTAAGAAAAAAGGATGAGATTGCACATAATCAAACTATTCAAAAATTCCAAAAAAAAAATCAAATATGTCATAAAATCCAACAAAAATGTAAGAAACAAGGCTAAGGGTTTAGTTGTTGTTGCCTACAGCGACCGAAATCTGGTCGTTGGAGGCAGCAGCAGCAAAAACCCAACGATCAAATTTTTTTACCGTTGGGGTTCAAACTTGGCCGCTCTGAGCGACAGTGGCTCAGAGACAACCTCTTTGAGAGACAATGGCCAAGGGGTGACACAGCAAACCCGTGAACCCTTGGCCAAAAAATAAAAATAAAATTATAAAATTACAAAATAATTTAAACAGATCAAAAGAGGGAGGGAAAACAAATAAAATAGAAAGCAAATATTCCCACATAAGCATAAAAAACTAGGCTAAGTTCAAAATGCCCAAAATGGTGGCAGTAGGTGAATAATGGAAAAATTCAAAAACCCTAGGCTAAAGCCACTAACAAAAAAATAAAATTGGGGACTAACCCACCATAGCAAAGGGTATGTTAAGCCTAATTACGGATTTTATTCATTTCCAATAGGTTTAGTGAGGTTCAGTTTACCCATTACTTAGTGATGTTTAGTTTTACTCAAACAAGGAAAAGAGAGCTAGGGTTTAGAAAACAGAAATACCTGAGAAGCTATGGCTCCTCTAGTAGTTGATGTCTTGCCCTATGCAACCATCTCCTCAACGCCAGTAAACTCCAAAGTCACAACTGTCATCATCACACCAAAGCTCCCAAAGCGAATCTTCAAATAGTGAAAGTGAAGGTCAAACCCTAGAAATACAAATTTTATATTTCCTTAACTATGCCTTGGCTGCTGCTAATGTCAATGGACCAAAATTCTTGGCCACTCAAGGCAACAGCGGCCATAGGAAGGAACTCAGAGACTGATGGACCTGACAATGGCCATATCCACAGGTTAAAATAAGGGACTTCTTCCTTGAGGGATCCCACAAAAATAGAAAATAAACACACTTTGGTGGTTTTAGATCATCATAATGTTCAAAATAACAAAAAAATTTACATAAAATCCTAATCTCAGGTAGGCTTCGTATCCAGTTACTTACTTTATCCACTCGACAATTGCAGCGAGTTGCACTCCATGTATTTTGGTGAGATAAGTAGATAACCATAAGGCCAGTTGGGGCAAAAACCACTCATTTTGGAATTACGATGTACCACCCTTAAATCTTGAAGACCAAGATGGTCAAACTACTCCACGGGTGCAAAAGGATCATCCTAATTCCCCTATGACATCAAAAACATTAATTCAAAGCGATACAATCTAAACATAAATAGAATCACTCATCCTAACTCCCTACGAAGACTATTGATGGCTGGAACACTCCTCGAGATAAAGATGGATGATAATCATAAAAAATTGGAACCACACTTGGATGTGGGATTGCCCATTACAAGAAACAAATGCTAGAAAGGAACCAAATTGGTAATATTGGTCAACCGACTTGTCGCTTAATTCATTGTTATTTCTTCACCAATTCATTGTGAAGAAGTAGTTCAAAACTTCAACATAATCATAATCAAAATCAGCAAAAGATCACTTGATCATAAAAAAATTATGTTCGTCCTACGAATCATTGCATACAACAATCACAAATTTCCCTTGTTTTTTGGGAATGTAAGAAGACATGACATCTTCAATTATAGCTCTCCTACCAATTGGAATTGTTGTAGAAGCTGAAGCTACCCGATTAAGTTTGAGGAATGAGTGCAATTTAACATGCAAAAACCACTGAGCTAAGTCCTCTAAATGTTGAGGCAATGATTCAAGGGATGCACACCATCTTGCATGATTGGGCCATTTGGCATTTATCAGACCATTTATCATTATACACCCTACCAATAGATCAGTCTAGGTTTTTGCTCAACGTTGTGTTTTCCACACAATGCATTACAAAAAGGGGCATCTATAGACACCTAAATTGTGTCATGCTTAGGGGAGCTGCTCACATAGACACACTCATAAGATCATAATACATAATATTGGACTTTCCAAGCATCAATAGTGGTTCTCACCACTCATTTGGGGCCTTTTCAAGTCATCCAAACCTAGTCGCTCAAGCTAAGAGCGGCCAGATCTTAGCCACTCAAGCCTAGAGTGGCCAGAACTTAGCTGCTACAGATGACAGCGACCAAATCTTAGCCGCTGCATATGACAGCGGCTAAGCCATAAGAAGCAATTTTTTTGATAAACAGGCCTAATCACAGGCAAAAGTGGTAGTTTACATCCAATAAAGGTGATCGAGAGTAAATTTGCATTCCTTTTCATGACCAGTTCACATAGGAGGATTGAGTTTGCATTTAACCTTTAGTTAACTAACCTCCAAGCATAAACAAAGGACAAAAGCTTCTCATGCTAACGACCAGTTCACATAGGAGACTCAAGTGTGCAGTTAGATTTTAGTTAACTGGCCTTTAGACATAGAAAAAGGATAAAATCTTCTCATGCTAACTTGCACTACGCATTAGAAAGTCATTCTTAGGGCTTGGACATAGACCTAGGGTTTCACACTATAAAAGGTGCAAGCCTAAGAGCACCAAAATATCATCTTCTATCATCGAGACATATTTTATTGAGGAGAGCTTTTAATACTTGGAGAGTTCCCTTGGAGATCAAGTGTACGACAAAGCCCTAAAAAATTGAAGAGCATAACACCTATTATTTTGACATCAGATATAGGTTTTGACCCATAACTTTAGGGCAAAGAGAGCAAGGTTTACCTTAGTGGTTGTTGTCTTGGACAGTGGCCCGTACGTAGTCTTAGCGTAGATTTTAGACATAGTTTCTTTTATTCTATTTATTTATGTTTTCATATCATTAGCATAAATTTACATGATTTCATGGCATAGTTTTATCATATTTCTATTACATTCTTTTATTTACTAACAACCTCATCTGGGGAGGCAATCTTAGACACCTAAGCATGTGTTTTTGTTTCATTGCTTACAGGGACACAGGTTCATCAGACGAAGTTTGCAACATATGAGAGCAAAAGGTATCCTTCTAGGAAACAAACATGGAGAAGGAGGCATCTGTAAACCCTCATACATTTCTGTGTGCAGAATTGAGAAGCCTTTTTAAGTGCACCACCTCTTCGTGAAAGGGGCACTCTTTGCCTATTTGTAATTTATTGTATTGAAATGGGTATCCCTAAGAGGTACCAACATGTAACCGAGCTTCAATATCAATAAAGATATGTGTCTTTATTATTTTGTGTTATATGCTTTTTCTTATTGTCTTCCATTTCATCTCGGGTTTTTAATAACATTGCAAGTAGGGTTAAAAATGGGGCGGTCCGTGCATCCCGGGGTCGCTATAGAAAGATCATCAGTATCATTATTATGTGAAGTCAAGAACTATCTTGAACTATGATTTGTGAAAGATCATGAGTATCATTGTTATGTGAATTTGAGAACTATCTTAAACTAGGGTTTGTGAAATATCATGAGTATCATTGTTATGTGAATTTGGAATCATCTTGAGTCAAGGTTTGGGTTCCATAGTGTGATTTGATTGGAAGTATAGTGAAATACTTGGTTAGGGCTTGAAAGCAAGTTGTATTTCATTGAGTGGATGGTTGAGTGAAGTTGGATAGGCATTATTGATTGAAATTATTAGAGTGATAGTTCAAGTTCTGTGAAACAAATTGTTCTTTATTCTAAATTGATTTGAAAGAGAGTTTGACAGTGATTGAGTGTTTTTGTGAGTGTGAAACATATTGAGTCTCTAACCATTATCTATATGTTTCTATGATTAAACAAGATTCTGAGTGAAACTTGTTTGTGTGATTGAAGAGGTTTTTTGAAAGAGATAAAGTTGAGTTTTGTATGCAAGTTTGCAATTGATTTGAATAAGATTTTGTGAAAGCTAGTGGACTATTTTGAGTAAGTCCTAGAGAGGACTTAAGGACAGAGTTAAACAAGCTTTTGTGAAATCTTGTGAGTAGATTTGAGTAAGTCCTAGAAGGGACTTAAGGACAGATTTGTGTGAGCTTTTGTGGAAGCTTACAAGTAGATTTAAGGAAAGTCTTGGTGAAGAATTTTTGAGCATATTGGACAAGTTCTAGAGAGAACTTGTTGAGAATATTTGAGGTAATTCTTAGTAAATAATTAAGAGCAGATTTGAGCAAGTTCTTGAGAGTACTTGTGAATATATTTGAGGTAAGTCTTAGTGAAGACTTGAGAGCAGATTGAGCAAGTTCTTGAGAGAACTTGTGGATAGATTTAAGGTAAGTCTTAGTGAAGACTTGAGAGCATATTGAGCAAGTTCTTGAGAGGATTTGTGGATATATTTGAGGCAAGTCTTTGAAAATACTTGAGAGTAAAATTAATTGATTGATTTTTTCAAACCTTGAGTTAAGGTTTGGGACAGATCTAGCAGAGTTGATTTATAATTGGATCAAGTATGTTTTAAGGCTTGAGGACATATTTGAGAGAGAGAGAGTGAGCATATTTGTGCTAGACTGAAGGACTGTGTTTAGTGTATATTTGAGAAAAATATTAAGTAGATTTATGCTAGATCGAAGGATAGTGTTTAGTGCATAATTGATACAGATATTGAGCAAATTTGTACTAGACCGAAGGATAATATTTAGTGCAAATTTAGGATATAGCTAAGAGCAAGCTTTGGAGGTGATAGAGTAGAGGATAGTAGTCTCCAGTGGATAGAGATCCATTAGCTAGGGTAGTGAGGATAGAGTCTTTTGAGTAAGGGTAGAGGTCTTATGTAGAGAGAGATCCATAAGCCAGTGTAGTGGAGGTAGTAGTCTTCTAGAGGATCACCAGCCAGAGTAGAGGCACCAAAATTCAGGATAGATTTTGCAAGTGTCTGCAATATCCCATGGTAAAAAATAGAATAGTCAGGACAATGCTAGAAATAGTCTAGTCAGTAACAGAGATAGTGAGCTCGATAGGAATAACCCTCTGTAACAATCTAGAATTATAGACTTCTAGTGTCAAAAATAGTATTGTCAGTGTCAGAGAATCTCCAAGGTCAGTGATAGGAACCGTATCAATAACTGCAATATAGGTAACAAAGGAAGAGATAGGATAGTGACAATGTGGTCAGGGTGTAGACTATAGGTCAGAGATAGTTGATCCCAAACCCAAAATTTTGAATCGTAACTCCAAATCATAAACCGATAACACCAACACAACAAAAAATAAAATAAATAAAAATAAAATAAAATAAAAGGCATTAAAATTTTATTAAAATAGGGAAATATCTTCACACAGAGCTCAAATTGACTCAAAAATTTAGTAGATAATTCTACACTCTATCCCAGACAAAATTGTCCTTGGTAGCCCCTGGTCAAATTTTGCATCGATTTTCCAAAAATAGCAATTTTTTATTTTTCTTGCTAAGGCCATAACTTTTCAATGGTCAATCAAATTGATCCAATTTTTTGGGAATAGAAACTACTTGTTATTCTGCACCAAAGACCCTGAAGGACTCACTGGTGAAATTTTAAGTCCAAGTGGAAGAAATTACCTTGACATCGACTTGCAACCAACCAGGAGATCATAAAAAATCAAGACATCCAGTATATCTCCTCATTGAGCACTCAGATCAAACAACCACCAAAGTGGACCCTATCCTAAGATCAGTGTTGCAACCCATTTCCCAAGTTAAATTTTGGACCCTTACTAAAAATAGTAACTCCTAAAATCCCATATCTATTTTTAGTAACTAAGGAAAAGAGGGCCCACAATGGCGAGCGAAACTCATGGAAAAAAGGAGTTAGAACTTGCCACAATATTGGTCGATATGCAAAAATCCCTTGACTACTTGACCACTACAAACCACACCATAAGAGAAGATATTCGAGAGCTCTAAATAGATCAGGATACCACTATAATTCGCTTAGAAAAACAACTCATAGAGGTGGAGACACAATTGCAGGGTACTCTCACATCTGAACACCAAGCTAAAAAATCTGAACAAGGTCAAAGAAGGGAAACAAAAGACCGAAGAAGGGGAACTGAAGATACTCACTATGACCATGATTCGACCTTCAAAATACCTAAATTGGATTTTCCTAAATTTAGTGAAAATGATGTTGATGGTTGGTTATGTCAAGTTCATCAATTCTTTAGACTCCACAATGTCTCTTTATATCATCGGGCTCATATGGCTTCCTTCAACTTAGAATTTGAATCCTTACACTGGTTCCAATGGCTATGAACCACTACCCCTGATCTATCTTGGGAGGACTTTGAGTCCCAAATACTCACCTGATTTGGCCCTAGTGACTATGAAGACTTTACAGGAGCACTGAAAAATTTGAAACAAATTACCATAGTTTGTGATTACCAGACACAATTTGGTAAATTAGCCAATAAAACAAGGGGCTTGAATGAGGGATTTTTATGAGTAATTTTGTGAGTGGGTTGAAAGATGATCTCTAGGCTAAAGTCAAGATGTTTAAACCACAAACCATGATGGAGGCTATCAGTTTAGCCTGATTGGCCAAATCTACTCTCAGATCAATGGTGGACACCACGATTTTCTCAAGCTCGACC
Organism: Wollemia nobilis; assembly: GCA_028583015.1. NCBI lineage: Eukaryota > Viridiplantae > Streptophyta > Pinopsida > Araucariales > Araucariaceae > Wollemia > Wollemia nobilis. The sequence continues at coordinate 6,807,357 of JAQPPZ010002441.1, read as the reverse complement.
TCCCTTTTCTCCTAGATTCCAAAATACTATTGGTAATAAACCTCCTACTCCTAAGTGACTGACTACAGCTAAAATGGATCCGCATCACGCCCAAGGGCTATGTTATAATTGTGATGAAAATTTTGTGAAGGGGCATAGATGTGCAAATAAGATATTGTTCTTAATAGATGCAAAGGAACCCGATAGTAGTGACCATAGTGATGAGGATAGTGATACAACTCAAGCACCAACTCAATAGGAAGAGGAAACCCAAGACCCTCAAGTAGAAATTTCTATCCATGCTCTTGTTGGGGTTACCACTCCACAAACCATGAAAGTTGTGGGTTTTTCAAATGCCAACGCCTTACTATTCTTATTGATTTAGGCATTACACACAACTTTATTGATCCTCAAGTTTCTAAGCAGGCAAAATTCTATATACACATGCAATTCCTTTAAAGTCATGGTGGCAAATGGAAGCACTTTATCTTGTAAAGGTAAATGTCGCAATGTTAAAATAAATATGGGGTATTATGAACTCAAGCAAGACATGTTTGCCCTCCAATTGAGAGGATGTGACATTGTGTTGGGATCCCAATGGTTGAGCACCTTTGGCACTATCAAAAGAAACTTTGTAGAACTATGGATGTAGTTTTCACAACATGGACAAACACACATCCTCCATGGTGCTAAAAAATACCCTTCCCAAATTATTAGTTCCAATCGTATGGAGAAACTATTGAAGAAGACATTTCGTGGGGTCATTGCACAAATATTTTCAATTCAACCAAGCACTTCCATAGTGGATTAAATTCTAGCAGATTTGCAACTTGTTCTGACCAAGCACAATGGTGTTTTTAGAACCAACTACCCTACCACCTCATCGCTCACATGGCCATGCTATTCCACTACTACCAGGTAATTCACCACCCAATATCAGACTGTATTGGTATCCTCATGCTCTCAAGTCTTAAATCAAGTATATGGTACAAGAATTGATCAAATATGGTGTCATTCGATCGAGTACTAGCCCTTACTCTTCTCTAGTTTTACTAGTTCACAAGAAATATGGCTCATGGAGATTGTGTATAGACTACCGTGAGCTTAAGAAAATTACCATCAAGGATAAATTACCCATTCTGGTAGTAGATGAATTACATAGAGCTATGTCCTTCTTCAACTTAAACCTTCATTATAGCTACCATCAAATCAGGCTCAAGGACGAGGATATCCCAAAAACTATATTTCATACTCATGAAGATCACTATGAGTTCTTGGTAATGTTATTTTGTCTGAAAAATGCTCCTTCCACATTTTAGATCCTAATGAACATCTTTCACCCTCTCCTGTGAAAGTTCATCTTGGTTTTCTTTGATGATATATTGGTTTATTGTTGCTCCTGGGAAGAACACCTTATCCATGTGGATCAATCATCATAATTATTGGAACAACATCAAATTTTTGCTAAGCGGAGTAAGTGTTCCTTTGGTATAAATGAAGTGGAGTATCTAGGACATATTGTCTCCAAATATGGCATCAATATCGACCCCAAGAAGGTTCAGGTAGTTTAGGATGGGTCAAAACCTCACAGGACTTCAGGGATTCTTAGGGCTTACAGGTTATTACCACAAATTTATTCGTAATTATGGTAAAATAGCATCATCCCTAGCATCCATATTAAAGAAGGACTCTTTTACTTGGATGGGGCCCGTTGACCAAGCCTTCATTGAATTGAAGCATGCTATAACCACAACACCAGTTTTGGCCATGCTAAATTTTTCCAAGCCTTTCATCATTGAAAGTGATGCTTATGGTCATGGCATCGGGGTTGTGTTGATGCAGGAAGGGAGACCCTTGGATTTCACTAGTAAGGCACTCTCTGATCGTAACTTGGGAAAATCTACATATGCCAAGGATATGTTGGCCATCTTACATGTTGTAACTCATGAAAAACGCAAGCTTATACTAAGAGGGGGGTGAACAGTATAAGACCACTTTTTACTTTTCTTTCCAAATCAATATTAAGAAATGTGTAGATAGTAATATCAATAACAATAATCAAAGTAATGCATAAATCACCACACACAATAGAGACACCATAATTTATGTGGTTCACCCAATGTGGGCTACTCCACAAAGAAAATATTTCACTAAAATTTTCTCAATCAATCTCTTGGGAATCCTTCCCAATTAGAATGTTTATGGAACTTTTTCCAAAGGAGACACCAATCCCCTAAATCAAGTTCATGGATATCTATCCACTAGATAACTCGTTCTCCTTTGCTCTGGTTGGCGATCCTCTAGAATACTATTGCCTCCACTGCACTGGCTTGTGGATCTCTCTCCACTCAAGACTCTTGTCCCCACTCAAAAGACCTATCCTCACTACCTTGGCTGATGGATATCTATCCATTGGAGACTACTGTCGCCTCCAAAGTTATGTCTCAAATCTACACTAAACACATTCCATTCGGTCTAGCACAAATCTACTCAACAAGTCCACTCAGAAATTGCTCAAATCTGCTCAACAGGTCCACTCAAAACCTGCTCAAATATGCTCAACAAGTCCACTCAAAACTTGCTCAAATCTGCTCAACAAGTCCACACATAACTTGCTCAAATCTGCTCAACAAGTCCTTACAGAACTTGCTTAAATCTGCTCAACAAGTCCATACATAACATGCTCAAATATGCTCAACAAGTCCACTGAGAACTTGCTCAAATTTTATCAATAATTCCACAGAACTTATTCAAATATTCTCAATAGGACCACTCAAAATCTATCTAATTTTCTCAATAATTCCACACATAACTTATTCAAATGAGCTCAATAGGTCCACTTAGAACCTGTCCAATATGCTCAATAAGTCCACACAGAACTTATTCAAATCTACTCAATAGGTCCACTTAAAACCTGTCCAATCTGCTCAATAAGTCCACACAAAACTTGTCCAAATCTACTCAATAAGCTCACATAGAACTTATCCAATATCATAGAAACATAAAGTGAATTTTTAAAGACCCAATATGTTTCAACTCAATGCTCAAACACTTTCTCATCTCAGATCAGAATATATAATAGTTTATTTTATGGAACTTGAACAATCACTTCATACATCCACTTGACTAGGCTCAATCAACTCTACTCAACCAATTACTCAACAAACAACCCTTGCTCACAAACCCTAGTCCAAGCATGTAAACACCAACTCAAAATGTTTCCAACAATGCTCAACAACAAATCTCACATTACAATGATACTCATGTTCTTTTCAAACCCTAGTTCAAGTTCTTTGCACAACAACTCACTTCAAAAACAATGCATATAAATCAATCTTCACATAACAATGATACTCATGTTCTTTTCAAAACCCTAACTCAAGTTCTTCACACAATCCAATGGTTTCAACAACAATGCTTATAAAACAATGTTTTAATCACAACACTTAATTACAGAAAACCTTGAAGCATTAACTCAAACACTTTTGAAAATGAAACCTTAATCAAATCCTTTTCACTCCAAATTTTATTTTCTAGAAATCCAATCAATCAAATCAACCAAGGAAGAATTTGCCCATACCTTTTTTCTCGACAAGGAGTCGATCTCACAAATCTGCCACACTCACACTCACTTCTTTGCCAATATTAATAAGGGTTAGAAGATAATAATTTCCTCAAAAAATACAATACAAAATGATATCAAAATTATACCTTATCACTCCAACTTAAATAATATTCAACACCTTCACAATAATCTTCTTTAACACAAAAACCCCTTATTAAAATTAAAACAATACTCAAAAGTCTTAATCCTCCAATATGCCAATATAGTAATTTAAGACTTTATTAAAAATTAGAACCAAAAAACCTCCTTATTACTCCAAGTGATAATTTTCAACTACCACCACTATCCAATAAGCAACCTTTCTAGACAATTCCACTAACAACCCTTACACCTCCCAAATTAGGAAAATAATAGATATTTAATGCAAAATATTTACCTCACCTTCGAAGGGATTCGAACCTTCAAAAATGCCTACGATGAACACCTTAGTCACGGTTTCAACTACCACACGAGCTACACACTCATTTGAGACTAACGAAGCACCACATGCTTCAAGTTGTGCCTCCCTTCTTGCCCTTTGCAAAAATGTGCACCTTTGGCGCCTTCAACCAACATGACTGCCAAGCACACTATCGTGTTTTGAATGCTAGCTCTCTTGCCAAAAAATGCTTTCACACCTGCCCACTCATCACTAGGCCAAGCTTCCCAGTTGGCCTTCGAACGATCTATGCTTTCTATTTTGAACTATTTTCGCACACAAAATTCATAAAATTCTCATGAGCTCTTCTTTCACTTCGCATACAAATAATAATCAATCAAGCAAGGATAAAATTTAATGCCCTTTGAGCATAGGTATATATATTAATTTCTTCCATGCTTGTAAAATGTCAACGCTTCGAATGCTTTAACGTCGGTGAAGGTTAAGACCTTGATAAAGGCACTTTGAAAGTTTTTAACTCCAAACCCATATTTGGGTATTGTAAAATATTATAATGAATATTATAAATATTTTACTTTGGGCTTTTAACCATATCACTTAATATTATAAAAACAAATATCCTTTTGAGTTTATTGCTTCCTTCTCATTGCATACCATGGTGTAAATAATATTTATTTATAAAATTTAAATTCTCATTGAATTTAAATAATTTATAAAAAATATTATATCTCCTTTTTAACTTTGCACAAGCCTCCTTGGTATTTTATGAAAACCCTTTTAACTTATGCTTCCATATACTATTAGGATAATATGGAGCCCTTTTTTTTAACTTTTGCACTGATTCTCTTGACCTTTGGCCTTCTTCCTGGATATCAAATAACAACCTTGAAAAATTTATTTCTTGATGAAGTCCTTGATATTAATGATGACTTCATATGGTGACATCAATGACAACTTTGACTTAGGGACTCAAAATTTCCAACAATATTCCCCTTTGTCATTAATGGAAACCCAAAAACTTCTTATCGAAAACTTGACTTCTTTTGTGTTGCTCCCCCTGGGACATTGCTCCCCCTGGATCAATGCTCTCTTCAAGTATCAAATCTCTCTCCCTTACTCAAATCTCTCCCCCTTTGAAATCAATGGCAAAGGGTCACCTTTGGGGCTTGGGGTTAAGAATGAGCCTCTTAGCGTAGCCCCTCCTCCACCTTCTTTTGAGGTGTTTAATTCTGGGGTGGGAGTATTTCTACTCCTAGAAGGCATTGTTCTTTGCATTTATCCTCTTTCCTTCTTATATGATTCTTTTGATTCCTATCCATATTCCTATTCCTTATCATATCCTTGTTCCTATTCCTATTCATATCCATGATCTTGTTCCTATTCATATTCATGTTCTTTTTCATGTTCCTGTTCCTATTCATATTCATGTTCATATCCATGTTCATGTTCTTGTTCATATTCATGTTCATGTTCCTGTTCTTGTTCTTGTTCTTGTTCCTATTCCTGTTCTTGTTCCTGTTCATGTTCTTGTTCTTGTTCTTGTTCATACATATTTCTGGGATGCCTGATCTACACCACTTTGATGTGTGACCATCATTATTGCACTTATAACACTTAATTTTATTATTCCTTAGAGGTGCAAATGTCTTAGGATTTCTCCTAGTGAAGCCATATCTTCTTCTGTCGTGAACCCTGTAATTTATTGCCTTGTGACCAAACTGATTACATGAGTAGCAATACCCATGGAAAAGTTGCCTGTTCCCATATTCTTGTATTTCATGTGTCTTGCATTGTGAATCCATGTGCCCAAACCTGTGACATGAGAAGCATATTCCATTTAAGTTTCCTTATCTTGACCTTATTGGTCTCTTAGTCTCTCTTGACCTGATTTGATTGTTGTTCCATATGTATCTTCTTTGTGCATTGTTCCTATTTTTTTTGAACTCTCTATTGTCCAACTCATCCTCGGATGTCTCACTATATTTTACATTATATTTTTATGAAGTGTCTTCATCTGAATGTTCTTCTCCTCTAAAACTTGAAGTTCACTCTCCTTCCCATTTCTTTGAACCTGTTCAAATCCAAGACCTGTTTTGTTTGATGTAGGCTCTTGTATCTTGATGAACTTATCCAAGTTCTTTGAGCTATTTTTGAACCCTTTCATTTTGACCTTGGAGTCTTCTAAATATTCTCTTAGTAGTGCCACTTCTTGTGCTAACTTCTCACATTCCAAGATATTTGCTTCTAACTTATCTTTGAACCTTTTTTCCTTAGCCTTTGATTTTTCTAAATCCTCTATAAGCAATCTTCTCTCTTCATCACATTCCTAAAACTGAATTTCAAGTTTAGAGTGTTGACTTCGTACCTTATTTATTGTTTCAAGGGCATAGATAAGTTCTCCCTTTAGATCATAACCATCCATTTCTTAATATTCCTCTATTTGTTTGCCTTTGTCCACATATTTATTTTATTTTGGCTTATCTTCTATAGGATCACTTACTTCTTCTTCTAAAGCCATTAGAAGATTTTCATCTGGTCCTTCAAGTGCATTCTCATATTCATCATCACTAAAACTATAACCATCCCTTGTACAATCATCTTCAATATGTCCAAAGTTACCACATCTAAAACACTTGAGAATAACTAGAGTCCTTTTCTTAACTAGTTTTTTTCTTGAATCATAAATATCATTGTCTAAAAAACTAGCATCACTATCACTTGAATACTTACTTACCTTATCCGCATAATAGCTTCTCTTTTACCTCTAAAAGAACTTCTTTCCTTGTTTGCTTTGTTCATCCTTGCTTTTCTTTTTATGCTTATATCTTTTTGAATCCCTGTACCTATGATCCTATTTTTCTTCATCATTGTTGTTCTTAGTGTTGGCAATTTTGGGTACCTTGAGTACATTGCTTTTGCCTAAGTTTAGTTGTTGTCATTGATGTCAAGGAGCTATTGGTAGATGTTGTTTTTGATGTCGAGAAACTATTGGAGCAATTTGTTTTTATGTCCAAGGATGTGTTTTTTTTGAAGGTTTCAGTTGGTCAGTAAGTCTCCAAGAAAATCAAAGTAGCCCAGTTGCCAAAAATCCAAAAAAAGATAAAGTAGAATAAGTTTGCAGGCTGCTGGAAAAATTGTCGTGATTTCGCAACATGTTTGAGGAGAGAGAAAGTCATGATTTCGCGACATGCAGGAAGGCAGAGGCAAAGCGGGCAAAAGTGTCACGATTTCGTGACATGTTTGAGGAGAGAGAAAGTTTGGCCAAAACTGTCACGATTTCGTGACATGCAGGAAGGCAGAGGCAAAGCGGGCAAAAGTGTCACGATTTCGCAACATGTTTGAGGAGAGAGAAATTTCAGCCAAAATTGTCACGATTTCATAACATGCAAGAAGGCAGAAGCACAACGAGCAAAAAGTGTCACGATTTTGCGACAAGTTTCGAAGAATTTGTACGGATGCAGAAAGTGTCGCGATTTCGCGACAAGTTGAGTTGGCAGTGTTGAGTTGCAAGAAGTGTCACGATTTTGTGACAAGTTTTGAAGAAGTTGTACGGATGTAGAAAGTGTCACGATTTCGCGACATGTTCCAGTTTCGTGAGCAGTTGGCAAGAAATATCCTAAGGCAGCAAAAGCGTCGCGATTTCGTGACATGTTTCATTTTCGCTAGTGCAAACCAAGAAAAGGATGAAGAAGAAAGAGGTGTCGCGATTTCATGACAGAGTTGTTGATGACATTAGCAAAAGGTAAAGGTGTCATGATTTCATGACAGTTGCGAAGAAGAAGGCTTTGAGGTCTAGAGCATCGCGATTTCATGACCAAAATCATGATGATGTCAGCAAGAGGCAAAGGTGTCGTGATTTCATGACAGTTGCGGAGAAGAAGGCTTTGAGGTCCAGAGCGTCGTGATTTCGTGACCAAAATCATGATGATGTTAGCAAGAGGCAAAGGTGTCGTGATTTCATGATAGTAGCGGAGAATAAGGCTTTGAAGTCCAGAGCATCGCGATTTCATGACCAGAATCATGATGACATCAGCAAGAGGCAAAGGTGTCACAATTTTGTGACAGTAGCAGAGAAGAAGACCTTGAAGTCTAGAGCATCACGATTTCGTGACAAGATTTACGATGACGTCAGCAAAGGCTGTAGTGTAGCGATTTTGTGACAACAAACCAAAGAAGGTGTACGGTAGACCAAGGCGTAGCGATATCGTGACAAGATTTACGATGACGTCAGCAAAGGCTGTAGTGTAGTGATTTCGCGACAACAAACCAAAGAAGGTATACGGCAGACCAAGGCGTAGCGATATCGTGACATGTTTGAGTTTCGCATGAGAAAAGATATAGAACAGTAGAGGCGGTTGAAGTCGACAAAGTTAACCTTGGCCGACGAAGTATAAGGTTTTACAGCCGACGTGTTAGAAGATTGATCAGTCGACTAAAGAACAAGATTTCATCTTGAGATTGTGAGTATTAAAGGAGGACTGTTTGAGCATTTTTTAAGTATCGATGAATGTGTGCTTTCAAAGTGTGGCATTCACAGAGTTAGTGTGACAAGCAAGGTTTGACAATCGAAAAAGTAGAGAGCGAAGTCTGACTGCAGCATCAAAGTGCATTTCACTGAATCTTCTAAGTATAGGAGTCTGTGTTGTTGTATACACGAAGAATGTGCTGTTATTTATGAGAAGACTGTGCGAAGAAGATTCTGTTGTGATTGTGACTGTTTTCGCACAGGTTGTGTAATAGAAAGAAAAGTGAACATAGTAGATGCTGTTATAATTGCGAACGGTTGTGAAGAACAAACAGTGATCAAGTGTTGTTGTAAGTTGAGAAGAGAGTGCTACGGTAATTTAAGAAGACTGTGCTACTGTAGTTTTGCAGACAGTGAAGAATTGTTTTCCAAACCAAGTGCCGAAAAGAACAAAGAAAGAGGACAGAATTGTGCCAGACCGAAGGACTGTGTTTTGGTGCAAAAAGAGGACCAACTTGTCGTGAGAGAGTTGAGGACAGAGATCTCCAGCCGGAGTAGGGAAGACAGGTGTCTTCCGTGGAAAGAGTTCCACTTGCTAAGGGCAAAAGAGATAGAGGTCTTCTAGAGGATCACTAGCAAAGCAGATTTAGGGGAAGGTGTCTCCTTTGGGTTGAGGCTCATAAACATTGTAATTGGGAAGGATTCCCAGAGGTTTTGATATAAATTTTAGCAAAAAAAATTTATCCGTGGAGTAGCCCACCTTGGGTGAACCACGTAAATTGTTGTGTCTTATTGTGGATTGCTTCTCATGCACTGTTTTTACTGTTGTTATTACTGCTATCTTATTTTGCATGTTAATGGTTTGAAAGCTGTATTGATAGATAAATTTAAAAGAGGTCTTATACTGTTCACCCCCCCCTCTCAGTATAAGCTTGTGTTCTTCACTTAGGTTCTTGACAATCTGTTGCAAAATATCCATACTTTCCACAATTGAAACACTTAACAGATATTTTATCTCTAGATCTTCTATAGTCCTTATCTCTTCTACCATAGTTAGCTTCTTCATCACTAGATGACTCATTGCTTGATTCTGACTTCTTACCCTTTGTCTTATTGGTTGCTTTGAATGTTGCTTCCTTCTAGGACATAGGATATTTTGTTCTTATCTCAAATATTGTGAGCATACCAAGAAACTTATCTCTTGTCAAAGTATCACCATCTATTGATACTTCTATAGCAGAAACCTATTCACTAAATCTTTTTGGAAGAGATCTTAAGACTTTATCACAAACATCAGATTCATCAATCTTCATACCAAGTCCTCGCATATCATTAACAACCTCATCAATTCGAATTAGGTAAGCACTAATATTTTCCTCTTCGTTCATTCTTAATTCTTCAAGTTGTCTTTTGAGATTTTGACTCTTTGCTTTCTTGACACTTTTATCTCCTTCATATATATTTTGCAATTTATCCCACATCTCTTTTGTAGTTTGACAATGCATAACTTTCATAGACTCTATTCTACGCAAACCTCTCACAAGTGCATTCATTGCTTTTGAATTATAGTGTTGTAGAAGCTTACCTTCCTTATCTGTAGGAGGATTGATTAAGGGATCGTATCCAAATTCCATTGATTCCCAAATTTCATTGCCAAGTGCCATCAGGTAGATCTTCATCATCATACTCCAATACATATAGTCACTTCCATCAAATATTGGTGTTGAATTATTTGAGGACACTTCCTTAGGATCCATTGTGTTCTTGTTAGCCTTTCCTTCAAGTTGTTAAACTCTTCTGAAGGAACCCACTCTGATACCAATTGAAGAACACAAGCTTATACTAAGAGGGGGGTGAACAGTATAAGACCACTTTTTACTTTTCTTTCCAAATCAATATTAAGCAATGTGTAGATAGCAATATCAATAGCAATAATCAAAGCAATGCACAAATCACCACACACAATAGAGACACCACAATTTACGTGGTTCACCCAATGTGGGCTACTCCACGGAGAAAATATTTCACTAAAATTTTCTCAATCAATCTCTTGGGAATCCTTCCCAATTACAATGTTTATGGACCTCTGTCCAAAGGAGACACCAATCCCCTAAATCAAGTTCATGGATCTCTATCCACTAGAGAACTCCTTCTCCTCTGCTCTGGCTGGTGATCCTCTAGAAGACTACTGCCTCCACTACACTAGCTTGTGGATCTCTCTCCACTGAAGACTCTTGTCCCCACTCAGAAGACCTATCCTCACTACCCTGGCTGATGGATCTCTATCCACTAGAGACTACTATCCTCTCTACTCTATCACCTCCAAAGATCTATCTCAAATCTACACTAAACATAGTCCATTCGATCTAGCACAAATCTGCTCAACAAGTCCACTCAAAACTTGCTCAAATATGCTCAACAAGTCCACTTAGAACTTGCTCAAATATTCTCAACAAGTCCACTTAGAACTTGCTCAAATATGCTCAACAAGTCCACACATAACTTGCTCAAATCTGCTCAACAAGTCCACATAGAACTTGCTTAAATCTGCTCAACAAGTCCACACAGAACTTGCTCAAATCTGCTCAACAAGTCCACTTAAAACTTGCTCAAATCTGCTCAATAAGTCCACATAGAACTTGTTCAAATCTGCTCAATAAGTCCACTCATAACTTATCCAATATGCTCAATAAGTCCACACATAACTTATTCAAATATGCTCAATAGGTCACTTAGAACTTGTCCAATCTGCTCAATAAGTCCACATAGAACTTATTCAAATCTTCTCAACAAGCTCACTTAGAACTTGTCCAATCTGCTCAATAAGTCCACATAGAACTTATTCAAATCTGCTCAATAAGCTCACTCATAACTTGTCCAAATCTCATAGAAACATAAAGTGAATTGTTAGAGACCCAATATGTTTCAACTCAATGCTCAAACACTTTCTCAACTCAAATCATAATATAGAATAGTTTGTTTTATGGAACTTGAACAATCACTTCATACATCCACTTGACTAGGCTCAATCAACTCTACTCAACCAATTACTCAAGAAACAACCCTTGCTCACAAACCCTAGTCCAAGCATGTAAACACCAACTCAAAATATTTCCAACAATGCTCAACAACAAATCTCACATAACAATGATACTCATGTTCTTTTCAAACCCTAGTTCAAGTTCTTTGCACAACAACTCACTTCAACAACAATGCATATAAATCAATCTTCACATAACAATGATACTCATGTTCTTTTCAAAACCCTAACTCAAGTTCTTCACACAACCAATGGCTTCAACAACAATGCTTATAAAACAAGGTTTTAATCACAACACTTAATTCCAGAAAACCTTGAAGCATTAACTCAAACACTTTTGAAAAGGAAACCCTAATCAAATCCTTTTCACTCCAAAATTTATTTTCTAGAAATCCAATCAATCAACTCAACCAAGGAAGAATTTGCCCATACCTTTTTGCTTGACAAGGAGTTGATCTCACAAATCTGCCACACTCACACTCACTTCTTTTCCAATCTCAATAAGGGTTAGAAGATAATAATTTCCTCAAAAAACACAATACAAAATGATATCAAAATTACACCTTATCACTCCAACTTAAAATAATATTCAACACCTTCACAATAATCTTCTTTAACACAAAAACCCCTTATTAAAATTAAAACAATACTCAAAAGTCTTAATCCTCCAATATGCCAATATGATAATTTAAGACTTTATTAAAAACTAAATTCAAAACTCCTTATTACTCCTAATTGACACTTTTCAATAACCACCACTATCCAATAAGCAACCCTTCTAAACAATTCCAACTAACAACCCTTATATCTCCCAACTTAGGCAAATAATAAAAATTTAATGCAAAATATTTACCTCACCTTCGGAGGGATTCGAACCTTCAACAATACCCATGATGAACACCTTAGTCATGGCTTCAACCACCACATGAGCTACGCGCTCGTTTGAGACTAACGAAGCACCACGTGCTTCAAGTCGTGCCTCCCTTCTTGCCCTTTGCAAAAATGTGCACCTTTGGCACCTTCAACCAACATGACTGCCAAGCACACTACCATATTTCGAATGTTGGATCTCTTGCCAAAAAATGCTTTCACACCTACCCACTCGCCACTAGGCCAAGCTGCCTAGTTGGCCTTCGAACGATCTATGCTTTCTATTTTGAATTGTTCATCGCACATGAAATTTGTAAAATTTCTCATGAGCTCTTCTTTCCAATTCACATGCAATATTAATCAATCGAGCAAGGATAAAGTTTAATGCCCTTTGGGCATAGGTATATATATTAATTTCCTCCATGCTTGTAAAACATCGATGCTTCGAATGCTTTAACGTCGATGAAGGTTAGGACCTTAATAAAAGCGCTTTGAAAATTTTTAACTCCAAACCCATATTTGGGTATTGTAAAATATTATAATGAATATTATAAATATTTTACTTTGGGATTTTAACCATATCACTTAATATTATAAAAACAAATATCCTTTTGAGTTTATTGCTTCCTTCTCATTGCATACCATGGTGTAAATAATATTTATTTATAAAATTTAAATTCTCATTGAATTTAAATAATTTATAAAAAATATTATATCTCCTTTTTAACTTTGCACAAGCCTCCTTGAGATTTTATGAAAACCCTTTTAACTTATGCTTCCATATACTATTAAGATATTATGGAGCCCTTTTTATTTTAACTTTTGCACTGATTCTCTTGACCTTTGGCCTTCTTCCTGGATATCAAATAACAACCTTGACAACTTTGTTTCTTGATGAAGTCCTTGATATTAATGATGACTTCATCTGGTGACATCAATGACAACTTTGACTTAGGGACTCAAAATGTCCAACAATCTCCCCCTTTGTCATTGATGGCAACCCAAAAACTTTTTACCAAAAACTTGACTTCTTCTTCTATGTTGCTCCCCTTGGGACATTGCTCTCCCTGGCTCAATGCTCTCTTCAAGTATCAAATCTCTCCCCCTTTGACATCAATGGAAAAGGGTCACCTTTGGGGCTCGGGGCTAAGAATGAGCCTCTTAGCTTAGCCCCTCCCCCACCTCCTTTTGAGGTGGTTAATTCTGGGGTGGGAGTATTTCTACTCCTAGAAGGCATTGTTCTTTACCTTTATCCTCTTTCCTTCTTATCTGATTCTTCTGATTCCTTTGATATTCATGTTCCTATTCATATCCTTGTTCCTATTCCTATTCATATCCATGCTCCTGTTCCTATTCATATTCATGTTCCTGTTCTGTTCCTATTCATGTTCATATCCATGTTCCTATTCCTGTTCATATTCATGTTCCTATTCCTGTTCCTGTTCTTGTTCATGTTCATACATATTTCTGGGATGTCTTCTCTACACCACTTTGTTGTGTGACCATCATTATTGCACTTATAACACTTAATTTTATTATTCCTTGGAGGTGCAAATGTCTTAGGATTTCTCCTAGTGAAGCCATATCTTCTTCTGTCATGAATCCTACAATTTATTGCCTTGTGACCAAACTGATTACATGAGTAGCAATACCCATGGAAAAGTTATTTGTTCCCATATTCCTGTCTTTCATGTGTCCTGCATTGTGAAGCCATGTGCCCAAACCTGTGACATGAAAAGCATCTTCCATTGAAGTTTCCTTGTCTTGACCTCATTGGTCTCTTAGTCTCTCTTGACCTGTTTTGATTGTTGTTCCATCTGTATCTTCTTTGTGCATTGTTCCTATTTTTGTTGAACTCTCTATTGTCCAACTCATCCTCAGATGTCTCACTATATTTTACACTATCTTTTTCTGAAGTATCTTCATCTGAAGTTTCTTCTCCTCCAAAACTTGAAGTTGACTCTCCTTCCCATTTCTTTTGAACCTGTTCAAATCCAAGACCTATTTTGCTTGATGTAGGCTTTTGTATCTTGATGAACTTATCCAAGTTCTTTGAGCTATTTTTGAACCCTTTCATCTTGACCTTGGAGTCTTCTAAATATTCTTTTAGTAGTGCCACTTCTTGTGCTAACTTCTCACATTCCAAGATCTTTGCTTCTAACTTATCTTTGAACCTTTTTGCCTTAGCCTTTGATTTTTCTAAATCCTCTATAAGCAATCTTCTCTCTTCATCACATTCTTGAAACTGAATTTCAAGTTTAGAGTGTTGCTTTCTTACCTTCTTTACTATGTCAAGGGCATAGATAAGTTCTCCCTTGAGATCATAACCATCCTTTTCTGAATATTCCTCTATTTGTTTACCTTTGTCCACATCTCTGTTTTCTTTTGGCTTGTCTTCTATAGGATCACTTACTTCTTCTTCTAAAGCCATTAGAAGATTTTCATCTGGTCCTTCAAGTGCATTCTCATATTCATCATCACTGAAACTATAACCATCCCTTGTACAATCATCTTCAAGATGTCCAAAGTTACCACATCTAAAACACTTGAGAATAACTGGAGTCTTAACTGGTTCTTTTTCTTCAATCATAAATAGGACTTCATCTCTATCATTGTCTGAAAAACTAGCATCACTATCACTTGAATACTTACTTGCCTTATCCACATAGTAGCTTCTCTTTTGCCTTTGAAAGAACTTCTTTCCTTGTCTACTTTGTCCATCCTTGCTTTTCTTCTTATGCTTATATCTTTCTGAATCCTTGTACCTGTGATCCTATTTTTCTTCACCATTGTTGTTCTTAGGTTCTTGAAAATCTATTGCAAAATGTCCATACTTTCCACAATTGAAACACTTAATAGATATTTTATCTCTAGATCTTCTATAGTCCTTATCTCTTCTACCATAGTTAGCTTCTTCATCACTAGATGACTCATTGCTTGATTCTGACTTCTTACCCTTTGTCTTATTGGTTGCTTTGAATGTTGCTTCCTTCTGGGACATAGGATATTTTGTTCTTATCTCAAATATTGTGAGCATACCAAGCAACTTATCTCTTGTCAAAGTATCACCATCTATTGATACTTCTATAGCAGAAACCTGTTCACTGAATCTTTTTGGAAGAGATCTTAAGACTTTATCACAAACATCAGATTCATCAATCTTCATACCAAGTCCTCACATATCATTAACAACCTCATCAATTCAAATTAGGTAAGCACTAATATTTTCCTCTTCATTCATTCTTAATTCTTCAAGTTGTCTTTTGAGATTTTGACTCTTTGCTTTCTTGACACTTTTATCTCCTTCATATATATTTTGCAATTTATCCCACATCTCTTTTGTAGTTTGACAATGCATAACTTTCATAGACTCTGTTCTACGCAAACCTCTCACAAGTGCATTCATTGCTTTTGAATTATAGTGTTGTAGAAGCTTACCTTCCTTATCTGTAGGAGGATTGATTAAGGGATCATATCCAAATTCCATCGATTCCCAAATTTCATTGCCAAGTGCCATCAGGTAGATCTTCATCATCATACTCCAATACATATAGTCACTTCCATCAAATACTGGTGCTGAATTATTTGAGGACACTTCCTTAGGATCCATTGTGTTCTTGTTAGCCTTTCCTTCAAGTTGTTAAACTCTTCTAAAGGAACCCGCTCTGATACCAATTGAAGAACACAAGCTTATACTGAGAGGGGGGTGAACAGTATAAGACCACTTTTTACTTTTCTTTCCAAATCAATATTAAGCAATGTGTAGATAGCAATATCAATAGCAGTAATCAAAGCAATGCATAAATCACCACACATAATAGAGACACCATAATTTATGTGGTTCACCCAATGTGGGCTACTCCATGGAGAAAATATTTCACTAAAATTTTCTCAATCAATCTCTTGGGAATCCTTCCCAATTACAATGTTTATGGACCTCTATCCAAAGGAGACACCAATCCCCTAAATCAAGTTCATGGATCTCTATCCACTAGAGAACTCCTTCTCCTCTACTCTGGTTGGTGATCCTCTAGAAGACTACTACCTCCACTACACTGGCTTGTGGATCTCTCTCCACTGAAGACTCTTGTCCCCACTCAAAAGACCTATCCTCACTACCCTGGCTGATGGATCTCTATCCACTGGAGACTACTATCCTCTCTACTCTATCACCTCCAAATCTCTATCTCTAATCTACACTAAACACAGTCCATTCGATCTAGCACAAATCTGCTCAACAAGTCCACTTAAAACTTGCTCAAATATGCTCAACAAGTCCACTCAGAACTTGCTCAAATCTGCTCAACAAGTCCACTTAAAACTTGCTCAAATATGCTCAACAAGTCCACATAGAACTTGCTCAAATCTTCTCAACAAGTCCACACAGAACTTGCTCAAATCTGCTCAACAAGTCCACACATAACTTGCTCAAATCTGCTCAATAAGTCCACTAGAACTTGCTCAAATTTGCTCAATAAGTCCACTAGAACTTGTCAATCAATAAGTCCAGAACTTATTCTCAATAGTCTTCTTCTAAGTCCCTTTTAATCTCAATTAGTTTTCTTTCCGAACTTATTCAAATCTGCTCAATAAGCTCACTTAGAACTTGTCCAATCTGCTCAATAAGTCCACATAGAACTTATTCAAATCTGCTCAACAAGCTCACTCAAAACTTGTCCAAATCTCATAGAAACATAAAGTGAATTGTTAGAGACCCAATATGTTTCAACTCAATGCTCAAACACTTTCTCAACTCAAATCAGAATATAGAATAGTTTGTTTTATGGAACTTGAACAATCACTTCATACATCCACTTGACTAGGCTCAATCAACTCTACTCAACCAATTACTCAAGAAACAACCCTTGCTCACAAACCCTAGTCCAAGCATGTAAACACCAACTCAAAATATTTCCAACAATGCTCAACAACAAATCTCACATAACAATGATACTCATGTTCTTTTCAAACCCTAGTTCAAGTTCTTTGCACAACAACTCACTTCAAAAACAATGCATATAAATCAATCTTCACATAACAATGATACTCATGTTCTTTTCAAAACCCTAACTCAAGTTCTTCACACAACCAATGGCTTCAACAACAATGCTTATAAAACAAGGTTTTAATCACAACACTTAATTCTAGAAAACCTTGAAGCATTAACTCAAACACTTTTGAAAAGGAAACCCTAATCAAATCCTTTTCACTCCAAACTTTATTTTCTAGAAATCCAATCAATCAACTCAACCAAGGAAGAATTTGCCCATACCTTTTTGCTTGACAAGGAGTTGATCTCACAAATCTGCCACACTCACACTCACTTCTTTTCCAATCTCAATAAGGGTTAGAAGATAATAATTTCCTCAAAAAACACAATACAAAATGATATCAAAATTACACCTTATCACTCCAACTTAAAATAATATTCAACACCTTCACAATAATCTTCTTTAACACAAAAACCCCTTATTAAAATTAAAACAATACTCAAAAGTCTTAATCCTCCAATATGCCAATATAATAATTTAAGACTTTATTAAAAATTAAAATCAAAAACTCCTTATTACTCCTAATTGACACTTTTCAATAACCACCACTATCCAATAAGCAACCCTTCTAAACAATTCCACTAACACCCCTTTTATCTCCCAACTTAGGCAAATAATAAAAATTTAATGCAAAAATATTTACCTCACCTTCGGAGGGATTCGAACCTTCAACAATGCCCATGATAAACACCTTAGTCATGGCTTCAACCACCACATGAGCTACATGCACTCATTTGAGACTAACGAAGCACCACGTGCTTCAAGTCGTGCCTCCCTTCTTGCCCTTTGCAAAAATATGCACCTTTGGCACCTTCAACCAACATGACTTCCAAGCACACTATCATATTTCGAACGTTGGCTCTCTTGCCAAAAAATGCTTTCACACCTGCCCACTCGCCACTAGGCCAAGCTGCCCAGTTGGCCTTCGAATGATCTATGCTTTCTATTTTGAACTATTCGTTGCACACAAAATTCATAAACTTTCTCACGAGCTCTTCTTTCACTTCACATCCAAATAATAATCAATCGAGCAAGGATAAAGTTTAATGCCCTTTGAGCATAGGTATATATATTAATTTCCTCCATGCTTGTAAAACGTCGACACTTCGAATGCTTTCACCACCACATGACATCGACGAAGGTTAGGACCTTGATAAAGGCGCTTTGAATATTTTTAACTCCAAACCCATCTTTGGGTATTGTAAAATATTATAATGAATATTATAAATATTTTACTTTGGGCTTTTAACCATATCACTTAATATTATAAAAACAAATATCCTTTTGAGTTTATTGCTTCCTTCTCATTGCATACCATGGTGTAAATAATATTTATTTATAAAATTTAAATTCTCATTGAATTTAAATAATTTATAAAAAAATATTATATCTCCTTTTTAACTTTGCACAAGCCTCCTTGGGATTTTATGAAAACCCTTTTAACTTATGCTTCCATATACTATTAAGATATTATGGAGCCCTTTTTCTTTTAACTTTTGCACTGATTCTCTTGACCTTTGGCCTTCTTCCTGGATATCAAATAACAACCTTGACAACTTTGTTTCTTGACGAAGTCCTTGATATTAATGATGACTTCATCTGGTGACATCAATGACAACTTTGACTTAGGGACTCAAAATGTCCAACAGACCCATTGGCGACCATATCTCATTGGGTATCATTTCTCTAATAAAACAAACCATCAGAGTCTCAAATACTTCTTGGAACAATGGGTTGCTACCCCAGAACAAAAAAAATGGGTTTCTAAACTCATGGGATATGATTATGATATCACCTATAAAAAGGGCAAAGAGAATCTTATGGCTGATGCTCTCTCGCCAATTTGTGGCCCTCAATATATTAGTGTCATTTCCTCACCTATTCCTCAATGGATATATTCCTTATGATAGGAGGTACTTCAGGATGCAAACTTGAAAGCTTTGGTGGCCTCACCCCGTGATGATCCTACTTCATTCCCAAGCTACAATTGGGATGGCTATGACCTACATTATCGCCAACACCTTGTTCTTCCTTGCATGTATCCACTCCATGAGATTTTCATGAAGGAACTACATACTGCTCCCTCTGTAGGCCATTCAAGATTTCTTAAAATATATGAACGTCTCATGCGCATATTTTTATGGAAAGCTATGAAACAGGATATCCATGATTTTGTAGCAACTTGTGATACCTACCAATGGATTAAAGGTGAAACAGTATGTTCTCCAGGTACTCTTCAACCCTTGCCCATTTTGGACTAATATTTACATGGCTTTTATAGAAGGGTTACCTAAATCTTGCGGTAAGTTTGTTATTCTCATGGTAGTGGATCACCTTTCTAAGTATGTTCATTTTTGTTCCCTTGGACATCTTTACACAGCTTCCACCATTGCCCAAATATTTATCAATTCTTTTTTTACCTTCATGGTATGCCCACCTCCATTGTGTTCAATCGAGACCCAATATTCACTAGTCATTTATGGCAATAATTGTTTAAGTTGCAAGGAACTCGGCTCAAAATGAGTTCAGTCTATCATCCGTAAAAGAATGGTTAAACTAAAATTATCAATTAATTTTTGGAGACCTATCTTCATTGCTTTACATCATATCATCTTATCAATGGGTAAAGTGGCTTCCTTTGGCTGAATGGTGGTACAACACTTCCTATCATAAAACAACCAAACTCACCCCTTTTGAGGTCATTTATGGGTTCCCTCCACTCACACCTTCTTCATACATCCCAGGTAGCTCCAAGGTCTAGGTAGTCGACACTACTCTCAGCCAACATACCGATGTTCTCCACCAGCTAAAGCAAAATTTGGACATGGCCCAAAATTGGATGCGACAATAGACTAACCAGCATCGTTCTGAGTATAGCTTTGATGTGGGTGATATGGTATTCCTTCGCTTGTAGCTATATAAAAAATCATCTCTACAACTCCCTCCTATCCATCTTACAATTACTCGCATTCCCTTTAAGTTGGTTGCCCTTAGAATATTTAATCTTCAATATTTGCGTCACTTGATCCCAAATTTTTGGGGGTGATTAAGGAGTTGGACTGATTCAACTAAGTTGGCAATGGTATTTTTCCAAATACAGTGAATATCCTTCCTATCTTGATTAAAAATTTGGTTGTTCCTTTCATTCCAGATATTCCAAAGAAGAATGCTAGAACCCATCCAAACCAACTACCTAATAAAATGATCAACACCCTCTTGTTTAGGTCAATCCCTCCAAAGCTATTCAAAAGTAAAAAAAATTGGACCATTTTAAGCCAAGTAAAGTGGCCATACTCCTCCATAACTCAGAGGCTAAAGTACACTCAATAAAAATATAGCTAATATTTTCTACATTCTCACCATACATTTCACATCTAAAAGGGCCATGAAAACCATGCTTCATAAGTTGCTCACCAGTAAGCACCCTACGATGCAATAAATGCCAAGTAAATAACATCACCTTAGGCCAGAGCTTTTGAGCCCACAACTAATAAAATATGTCAGATGATTGGTTGGGATTATTATGGCATAAGGTCAAATAACCTTGAGCAACTGAATACTCACCCTTAGTAGTGTTGTTCCATTCAAAACAATCTTTTTCATGGGACCAAGGGAGAGATCTCATATGAAGGATGCCTTGGATATCTTATTTTTGCCTTTCTAGGATTTGAATAGGCCACTCCTCAATAGGGATCCAATATCTACCAACCTTTGAGTTACCAGTATGGTACCGATAGTAATTAGCCACCTTTATTCAGTTAGCTTGGTGAAGCTCCTCCATCCAAGGCCTCCAATCGGGAAACTAAGTTATCAAAGGCTTGTGACCATCCCAAGAATCTGTTCAAAAATTTTCCTGTTGACCATTATGAATGATCCAAAATAATTTTTTTTATAAAATCCTCATCAGTCTTAAGAACTGCTAAAATAGGAGAACCTTTTGTAGGTATTTGATAGCAAACAAGGTCTTCAGGACTTTTATTCTCAGTATATTTAGCATGAAGATTATTGGCCCAAAGAGCATTTGGGTTATGCAACATCCTTAAATATAATTTAGCATCTAAATATTTGTTGTTATTAGTAGAAGATCAAAATATTAACCCCCCTTCATTCTTAGGAAGACATAAAGTGTCCCATTTCACCAAGGCTCATTTTCTTTTCTCCTTAGTACCACTCCAGAGGAACTCATGACTAATTTGATCTAGTTCTCAAAGAAAATCCTTTGGGATATTCAACATAGAAGAAACATAAATAGGAATATCTTGAAGGACTGATTTTACCAAGGTGATTCTACCCCAGAAGAAAGCCACTTGTTGGTCCACTTTCCAATTTTCTTCTTGACTTTGTCCAACAACCAATTCCAATATTTTTTTTTACCTTTTAATATTTATGGGAATACCTAAATAAGTGATTGGAAGGGAGTTCTTCTTATATATTAATTTATCCAAGACCATGGATTCCTGTCTAGTAGAGCAGTGAAAAATACCTTTAGATTTGTCTTCATTGATAAATTGCCTAGTAGCCTCAGAAAAATAGCTAATGATTTTCTTAATATTAGAATATTCCTTAACTATAGCTTTACCTAAAATATTAGATTCATCAAAAAATTGAATATGAGAGATAGGTCTAGCTCCATGAGCAATGGTAACTCTCTCAAGGGTTTTTTTTTCTCTCTTTTTGGTAATAGTCCTACCCAAGCATTCTACAAGAATGATGAATAAATAATGGGATAGTGGGTCACCTTGCCTAATACCTCTAGAATTTGGGAACGATTGAGAAGGCCTATCATTGATAAGAACTTAGGAAATTGAAGAGATACATCCCATAATCCAATCCATCGAATCTTGAGAGAAACCAAATTTCCTCAATACTTTGATAAGGAAGTGCCAATCCACTCTGTCATAAGCTTTGGATAAGTCTAACCAAATGAACATGGAAGTATATTATTGCATATCCATGGAATGGATGGCTTCCAAAGCAATAACTATCTCATCTACTATTTGACGCCCTTCCACATAACCCCCTTGTTCATGGAAAATAATCTTATGTAAAAGAGGCTTCAACCTTTCTGCCATGATCTTAGTAATGATTTTGAGAAGAACATTACATAAAGCAATAGGTCTAAAAGTTGAGATATGATCAACCTATTGAGCTTTTGGAACTAGAGTAATATAAGTTTTATTGATAACCTTTAGAATTTCTTTGGCTTTCCTAGCTTTTTCTATCGGCTCTAATAAATTAGCATGAAGGATAGCCCAGAACTCTTGGGAGAACTCAATGGGAAAACCATCAGGACCTGGGGTTTTCTCTTTTTTCATTTTAAAATCTACCTATTGAATTCACTGATATTAACAGGAGCAGTCAAAATAAAGTTATCCTCAGAAGTGATAAGAGAAGGGATTGCTTGAAGAAAATTTTATTGAGAATATGATTCAAGAGGAGTAGCAGCAAAAATATTGGAAAAGTAATCGACAGCAATAGATTTCATGTCATCTCAAGTGTAGACATATCCAAAATCTGATTTTAGGGAAGAAATAGTTGCGAGATATTTGAGCTAGAAGAGATTTTTGGAAGAAAATTATGTTTCGATCTCCTTCTTTGAGCCATTGAATTCTAGATTTTTGCTTCCATAAGAGTTCTCTTTTTTTCCATTCCTCTAACTAAGTTGTGATTTTAAATTCATCTTCACTTTTATTCTTTATGAGGCCATCTAGACGGATTTTCTTATTCAAATTTTCAAGTTGAGCAATAACTTCATGTTTTTTTTATGAACATTCCCAAACTCCTTCTAGTTCCAAGTCTTGATTTTGGATTTAATGTATTGTAGTCTTTTGGCAAAACATAACATCTTAGTCCCATGCCTAGGCTTACCTTCCTTCCACCATTGTTGCACATGAGGTCTAAAGGAATTGTCTCTAAGCCACATTAATTGAAAAGGAAAAGGAGAGAAACTTACATTGGTTTTCCATATTTCCACCATGACTGGCCAATGATCCGAACCAACATTGTTAAGAGTCCTCACTTTAGTAATGTGACCATGGATTAAGAAATTTGTAGAGATCAAAAACCTATCTAATCTCTCCATTATACAATTTAAGCCTTACCTTTTGTTAGACCAAGTCATAAGGCCATTATCTGGTTGGATGTCCACAAGATGGAGGTTTGCATATATTCGCTCACGAGGTGAGTGCTTCTATCCAAATTTCTATTTCCCTCATTTTCTCATCCAGGGAGGGGATGGTATTGAAATATCCTCTGATCAAGATCTAAGCTTCAGTAAAATGAGAGAAAATATAAGTTATATCCTTCCACTGTCTTCTTGTTTCCCCCAAAGTATTTGGAGCATAAACAGTAATGCAGAGCATAATTTGGTTGGAATGTCTACTTTGAATAGCTATAGCCAAAAGACCCCAACTACCAACCATATGGTGAATAACTACCTATTTTGGGTCCCAAAGACAAGCAATGCCACCAGAAGTCTCCTGTGAATTGAGGGAAACCACTTTTTCAGCTAGCCAAATTTTACTAGCAATTGAGTCCATATCCTCTATTGACATCTTTGTTTCTTGAAGTAAAACAAGATGTGGATAATTTATCTAAATCATTCTTCTAATTTAATTTTATTTTGAAATATTCCCTTTGATTCCTCTAATATTCCAAGTGATGATATTCATTAATACCAGGGCTAAAAAATTTGGGGAGGGCATTAATATTACCTTCCTCTACAAGATTTTCACCTTGTTTTACCATGTGATATTGATTGGTCTTGCGACCTGCGTTTTGATTAGAATCCATATTCAATTTTTTTCCCTATTTCTTGACTTACTCCAATTGAATCTGAGATGGTTTCTAACCTTAAATAATGCTCGTACATAGCCAAAATGTTACTAGAGGGTTAAACGGAGTCTATATTGGGTTCTATATTTTTTGAAGTTTTAACATTTAAAATATTATTTTTCTTGTGTAAATTTTCTCCTTTTTTTCTATTGAAAACCTTTGATTTGTTGGTTTGTCTCTGAGTTCTTCTCTTCATATTTAAATTGTGTTTCTAATATTTTTGTTTCCATTATTTCCTCTTCCTCACTTGGGACATCATTTGTGGAAAGGATTTCAAACATATTAGCAGAA
Organism: Wollemia nobilis; assembly: GCA_028583015.1. NCBI lineage: Eukaryota > Viridiplantae > Streptophyta > Pinopsida > Araucariales > Araucariaceae > Wollemia > Wollemia nobilis. The sequence goes on along the minus strand of JAQPPZ010002441.1, from coordinate 6,782,823 downwards.
GACTTTGATTGAATATTCATAACTGGTTGTTTTTTAGTTTTCTTCTTCTTAGGAATTTGGAAACCTGCTGAGTTTATATCTTCTTTATTTTGGGCAAGCAATATCCAAATGACCATATTCATGGTAAATTATACAATGAAAAGGAATGTTCTCATAGTCCACTACTTGCTCCCAAGTGTCTTTCCCAAATTGTAATGTGATCTTTTTATGTAGGGTTTGTCAAAATCCAAAACACAAATTCGAGCATAAATAATATGTTCAAAATTTTGATTACAATCAACAGTCATCATAAAAGTTCCTAAAGAGTTTCCAATTGAAGAAAAAATAGTAGGATTCCAAAATTCAATAGGGAGGCCAAATATTCTAACCCACACGGGAGCTGTAGAAGGTATTTCTTCTTTGGATTTAATTTTAGTATGCCAGGGCTTCATGAAAAAACCTATCCTTCCAAAGAACCAAGGACCCCCTTGAAAATTTTTCTTCCCATTTGGATAAATAGAGATTTGTAACTCACCTTTAGTTTTCCAGCTTTTTGCAACCTAGACTTTGAAAGTAGATAGGCTTGGATGAATACCCACGAATCGATAACTTAGTCCTCTTTTTTCCAGATCTTCATTGTCAATCTGAATGTTACCCATATCAAGCTTAACAATAGGAGTTCCATCAATTGCTTTAAGAAATATTGAATCCATTTTCCTGGGATTAATCTTAGGCATTCTTAGAGGTTTATGGGAAGCCCTAATATTAATATTAGCATTGGGTTGAGGTTGTCCACCATAGAGGGCATCCCTAAAACTCATTTTTGGGGATGTCTTCAAAATTTTTACCCTTGATATGGGTTTTCATAGTAGATTTATTTTTTGGGTGCACCTTAGCACCAGATTCACTTGATATTTGAGCCATTTTTTGATCAACTACTTGATACTTATTTTTTGATCTCTTTAATCCTTGCCCTAGACATCGTGGAAAGGTATGGTTTACACTTTTATTTTGTGCAATAAATTGGAATTTATTGTCACTCACGTTCATAGCATGATCTATTGAAAGAAATATTTATAATCCATATTGTATCCCCTATAACATGTCCTGCTAAAATCTTGACTAGAAACCAAAAACATATTGGTCAATAGGGCCCGAAGGTCCTGAAAATCAACTTCTAGAGTTGCTTGCACTCAACCCAGATGAAACCCTCGCATAATCACTTGCCAAAAATATTGTTCACACATAGGGATGTGCTAGGATCTATGTTGGTCCAAATGATCTAAACATTGGTGGAGACGTTATAGGATTTTCCAGGCATCTACCCTTAAAATTTTAGCTCAATACGAGTCTGGATGAGTGAAATATGGCCGAAACAAGATCAATAGTTTGGGAAGTCTTGAAAAAAACTTCCCTCCTCAATAAAATATTCAAATTACTATGCCATATAACCCTTGTGATCATTTTCCTTTTATTTGTAGTAATTTACAGTCAATTAATTGTTCACAATCATTTTATTACAAGCATAATTACTCTATTATCTCACTAATCATTTTTGTCTCTCTTGTTTCATGCTTTTAAAATTATTCATCTCTATTTGGGCTCATTTTATTTAAATTTATATAAATTTTTATTATTATATGCTTACTCACACTTTTTTGTAGGCACATTAGCATAGCAAATCCTTCTAATATTTGTTATTGGATTGTTGGCACTACATTCTTTCTTATTTATAGTTAATTTGTAGGTTTAATCTTTGTTTATTCTTAGTATCAGATCTTAATTTTATCATCATTTAAGCATTTTATCTTATCTTGCAATAATATTATTTTATATTGCCTTCCTCTTGCTAAACTTTGGTTTCAATAAAATCTTGTAATTCATCTCTAGCCATTTGAAGGTATTTTAGGCACCTTTTTTGTGTATATTAGACATCTCTAGACCCTTTTCATAGGAAATTTACCATCTTCTATCATTTCTCAGTATCTTACAACATACTTTGTCTTCCATGCAAGTTTTTTGGGAAATTTAGGAGTCATTTGGTAAAATTTTATAACTCTTTAATCAGCTAAACACTAGCAATTGGGGTTCCCTTATTTTTGGTAACGTAATCTCAAAATTAGATATAATTCACATCAAATTTCTTCCCAAAACTCCTTGTTCAATAGCTACAAGAATAAAAGCACTGACATTTGTAGCAAATCAATGTTTCTACTTATCTATTTTATATAAGTGCCATTGTCTACAAAAGCGTTAGTAGTGCTTTTATTAAATTTTGGCACTTTTGTATTAGTTATTCCTTCCAAAATATAGATAGATTTTAATTTTATTTTATAAATAGTGGGTTTCGTTAGTTGAATTAGATATTTTACTACTTCCCTATGATAAAAAAAACCCCCTAAACCAAACTACCATCTACTTTATCTCTAGTTTTGTAGGTTTGGCAAAAGCATCAATAACACTTTTGCTAACTTCAAGGCTTTTGCATAGGCATAAAAAATTAGGTATTTCTATTTTATAATCCTTTTGTATGCTCTTAATTGACTGATTTTGTTTTTTTTTTTCTATTTATTGTAATTTCTAACAAAAAAACACCTAATTTGAATCAAATCAAAGAATACCTAGCATAGTTTCTATTTCCTTCTAGAAGTGCTTAGGAAAGGAATAAAAAATAATTTATTTGCATTATAGGTTAGTCTTGCTTTTATGCATTCTCTCTTGTCTGCCTTTAAAAGGAAAAATCTCTTTAATTTATTTTAAATCATTGAATTCAAAAGGTATACTAGTTTAGGAACGTTATTTGATGCATTATTGTATTCATACCTTTTTGTAATATTTTTCATTTTATAAGTGATCTTGTTTAGGTTTAGAGACAAAACCCTTTTGTGATTTCCAATTCATCAAACACAACTTGAACATAAACATATACATGTACATGGAGGTAGGCCAACCCACATGAAAGTATTTAGGTCTTCTTTGGAAAAAGACTCATGTTATCATTTGTGCAAGAAGCTACAACTACACCTATGCCAAAAGATCATGCACAAATAGTATAACAAAATCCTTCACGATAGAGAATTCATAGATTAATCCAAATCCAAATGGAAGAGAGAAAATCAAAAGGACTTTGTTTCAATTATGATGAAAAATTTGCTAGGGAACATAGATTTAAAGACCAAAAAATTTACGCTATTGACATAGAAGATCAAAATTACTTAATAGAAGAAAAAACTTAGTCATATGAAGATGTAGAAGAAATATCCCAAAAAAATCAAAATATCATAGAAGAAGAGCTTCTTATTTATTTACATGCTTTGGATGGAATTCATTCTCCCCAAACCATGAAAGTTATTGGCTATATCAAGCACCAAAAGGTAGTAGTTTTGATTGATAGTGGTAGCACCCATAACTTCATCCATAGGAGGTTAGCAGATTAGGTGCATTGTTATATCCATGCTATTAAAAATTTTTAGATTATGATTATCAATGAAGGAATGGTGAAATACGAAGGTACATGTGATAAAGTAAAGATATAAATGGGTGATTATCATTTACAATTGATCTAGGTGGATGTGATGTTGTATTACGTATTGATTGGATGTGCACATTAGGCATTATAAAAATGAATTTCAATGATCTAGTTAAGAGTTTCACAACTGATGGCAAGAAATATACCTTAAAGGAAATTTGTGTAGGATCCCCTAAAATTATCAAATTCCATCGAATGAAAAAGTTATTAAAAATTATGTCTTAGGTGTAATTGCACAACTCTGTGTAATTCACCTATAATAGGTTTTGAAGGATCAAAGGATTAACATGCTATAAATTCTATTAGATAAATAACATGAAGTGTTTGAGGAGCCAAATTTTTACGATCACCCAGATAACATAATCATGTGATCCAATCAATTTTGGGTTTTCAACCACCTAATGTCCATCATTTTTTATATCCATTCTAGCAAAAGAATGAAATTAAAAAATTTGTTAAAGGAATTTTGGAAGCAAGAGTTATTTAGCCTAGTACTAGCCCATATTCCTCTCTAGTAGTCATGGTCTTAAAGAAAGAAGGGGATTGGAGGATGTACCTTGTTTTTGGGCTCTCAACAAGTTGACAATCAAGGATAATTTTTATATTCCAATAATCAATGCTTTTGGATAACATGAGGTCACTAATATGAATTTCTTAGCCTTAAAGCAAGAAATGTGCACCACACAAGTCTTAGTTATGCCAAAAAATTTGAAATATTTATCATTTAATGTGATGCATCAAGTAGGGGCATGGAGGTAGTGCTAATGCAAGAAATAAAACCTCTAACATTCACCAATAAGGATTTCTATCAAAAATATTTAGGCAAGTCAACTTATGAGAAGGAACATTGGTAATTCTTTATGTTGTGCAAACTTAGAGATCATATTTAATGGGGTAATGATTTCAGATTAAATCTAGCCACCATAGCGTAAAAACAATTCAGGGTGTCATCACCAGAATAACAAAAAAGTATTACAAAAATGATGGGTTATGATTATGATATTATTTACAAAAAATTCAAAGACAATGTGGTTGTATATGCATTATTGTGATAGCAAAATGGAGAAGATTCTTTTTTTGCTATATCTATACCACATCTAGATTGGTTATAAGGGGTTAAGGAAGAGTGGAAAACAAACCCTAAAGTATAATAGCTCATATATTAATTACAACAAGATCCCATAGCCAAAGCCAACTATAAATGGAAGAATGGTATTATCAAGTCAAAGGATGAGTTGTCCTAGGGCAACAATAAAAATTCATCTAGAGAGTCTTAGAGGAGTTACATGATCCACTATTAGTAGGTCATTCAATTTTTCTTAATACATATGAACAAATCAGACATTTTTTCTATTATTTGGGTATGAAGGGTGATATTTTTCAATATGTCTGAGTGTGATATTTTCCAATTCCATAAAGGAGAAACTATTCTATCACCTGGTATGTTGTAGCCTCTACCAATCCTTGATAAATTTTGGAAGGATATATTTATGGATTTTATGGAGGGACTACCTAAATCAATAGGCTAATTTGTCATTATGGTGGTGATAGAAATACTATCTAAGTATGTTCATTTCTATGCATTGGGTACATTCCTAGAATGCATGCACTTAAGCTATTGTACCATTATACCAAGGACAAAACTATAAAGCATGTAAAACAATGAATTAACAAGAATATGTGATTTTCTTTTATTAAATTATGATGAATCTCGGTTACAATTAGGTCCCTCTTAGGGATACCAAATCTTGATACAATGAATACAATATTTTGTAGCCCCTAAAAGGGGTAGTGAAATCCATAGGCCTTCTAGACTCGACACGAACTTCTTAAGGGCTTATGGATCCCTTATTCTCACTTGCTTTGAGGAAATTGATTTGAAAGTGCCTTGAAGTTGCCAATAATTTGTATCCTACATGCAAGAAACAACAAAATACAATTAAGAGCATATGAGGCCTCTCATGATGAGGCTTTGACTAAGAAATTATGAGAAATATGGCAAATATGCAAAGAAAGCATAAATATTTGTAAATATGCTTACAAATGTCTAAATTATGGTAAAGCATGCTTGAAAAAAAGAAAATCTAGTCAATCTAATACATAATTTACAATGAAAGCATGAAATACATATAATCTAAGAAGATTAATGCAAACTAGTAAATATGATGAAATAAGGACAAAGATACCTCAAATTTTACTAATCAACCATACAAATGTGCAAATGAAGGTTAATCTAAGCTAGATCTAACTAATTGCATGAATGAAACTAAAAACCTATGGTTAAATGAAGGGAAAATAGTATCAAACCCTAGCCACGGGTTTTAAACACAACTGGCTCTATTAGCTGCAACTAAGGGGAAAATCCTCTTTCTCTTAAAACCAAGGCTTGAAACTCCTCTTTCTCTTGAAACCAGGACCTGAAACTCCTAATTCCTCTGAGGAATTGATGATAAAGGGTTACCTCATAGTTCTGGAATAGGTTGGTAGTGAAGTTCACTCAAAACTACAATGGAAGTGGTTTAATTGGGAAAACTTACTCCTTAAGCTCTTAGGATCTTCATTACTTCAAACTCAATCATGATTATCCAAATGGATAGCATGTAGACACTCTTAAAGGGTTGTAAGTGGCTCTCCAATTCGACAGGGCTTCGCTACATTCACTTGAACTTTATTCTTCATTTTCTCTCCAATTTGGAGGGGATCTTATGGCCCTCACAACTCCTCATCTTAGCTTCCTTTAGAAGCCAAGATTAATAATTGGGAGGTTGGACCAGTTGGGAGGAAGAATCCAAAAGTTTCCTCGCTCAAAACCACCCAAGATCAATTGACATGGCCGTTGCAACTAATTTTTGCTTGGATCGGGAGTTCAAAATAGTTACAGAGCTAGTCATGGCCCCTTAACGTGGCTAGGACCTTAACCACGAGTGTTAGTCATGGCTAATACCTTAGCTAAGGATGCCATCCGTGGCTAATACTGAGTAGGCTAAAGATGCCCAAATTGAGTGGTTAGAACTACTACTTTGTCTTGGAAAGGTCCAATATCATTCATATGGTCAGCAAGGATGTCGATATAAGTAGTCTCCTAAACATGACGTGTTTTAGGTGTCTACAGATGCCCCTTTTGAAATACATTGTGGGAAAACACAATGTTGAGCAAAAATAGACCACCTAAAACCATGTTGTAGGTTAAATGATGATCATTGATCTAATCAAAATTAGATGCCCTGGTCCTGTAAAAGGATGAACATCTTAGAATCATTGCTTTCAACAGGATGGAAGGCTTAAATTTGTAAATCTTTTGCGTGTCCAACAGTGATCGAGTAACATCAATTCTATAATTGTTTCGATAGGTGGAGAGCTTCAAGCTTAACTGTCATATTTTTTTTTTCCCCAACAAAGGGTAAGCTTATGATAGTTGTTGGCAATGATTCGTAAGATGAACACAATTTACATGATCGAGTTATCCTTTGTTTATTTTGATTATGATTGTTGAAATTATGACTACCCTCTCAAGTGATGAGTCGATAAGGGAAGGACAATTAAGAAAGTGACAAGTTGCTTGGCCAAGATGAATAATTTGAATGTTTTAATACTTTTGCATTTTGTTATATTGCAAGGCCTAATTCAGTGGTGATTTCAACCATTAATAGTAATTATACATCTTTATCCCGTAGAGCAGTCTGATCGTAATGGCCTTCTTAGGGAATCAATATGATAGCAATTCCAATTAGGCTTGTGTTGAATCACTATTTTTGATGATCTACTAAAAATTTCATAGAAGAAATAAAATGAATACCTCGTTCCCGTGGGGTAGTCTGGCCACCATGGCCTTCTTTGGGATTGAAGTGAAGCATTTTTATTTAGCAATGACTAGTTTACCCCAAACGGCCTTATGGAAATTTACTCATATTACTAGATTGCATGGAGCGCAAGTCATTACAACTGCAAAGTGTATAGGGTAAATAACTTGATACAAGGTGCATTTGAATTTTTTATTTATATGATGTTTTTGTTATTTTTGCAATTTTTGAGGTTTCTAAACCATTGAATATTTTTAATTTTGCATTTTAAATCTCCTCACGGTTGGATTTTGAGAGCATTTATTACTAGCTTCTAGCCACAGTTGTTAGCCATAGCTAGTTTTGGTAGTTTTCTTAGTCATGTCTGATAACTGTAGCCAGTGAAACCCTGGTCTACTCCCATGGTTGACAGTTGCAAATAAGGACTGAGCTAGAAATATAAAAGAAAAATTTGGCATTGATATTTTCATTATTTGTAGTTTACCAATTGATAGTGAGAGCTTTGAGAGGTGAGAGTAAATTCTTGGTACAAAACATTGCTGGAAACCCAAGTGAAACCTAATGGCCGACCAACCAGAATCCTCCACTAGTCACGGAGCCAGTGCTGCTAAGGTAGCATCATGGACCTCCACCTTTAGATTTACCCAGTTTAACAAAATAATTCACATTAAGTAATGACATTAATGAACTCACTAAACTATTGGTAATGAACCTCATCATAGTTAGGATTAATCTAGGTTAGATTAGTGGGTGGGTTTAATTTTTGGGGTTTCTTGGGGTGGGTTTGATCTTGAAATAGGTCGTTCCTAGTCATGGGTGATATTCATGGCTCCCAATTGGTTAATTGGGGGTCGTGGTTGAGTTCAAACATCAATGGTCAAACTTTTGACCGTTGATGCTAGCCACTGATAGAAGCTATGGCTGGAACAGCGACTGCAGTTGCTAAGCTCGACTTAGAAACATTAAAAAATATATCTTTTTGATTTTTTTTTAGTTTTGCCTTGATTTAATTGATTTTTTTATTTTTTCAAGTGCAAAATTTGATTTTTTGCATGTTTTGGTGCATTTTGTACTATTTTTGAACTTTTTGAAGTGTTTTTGGTTTGTGTACTTTTGAAGTTGATTTTTATTGTTTTTGATTTTTTGATTTTTTAAAATCTCTCTTAGACCTTGATTACAAGGGCACGAGAGTTAGATTTGCTATGCAAGCTCCTACCCAAGCTGGTTTTGGTAGATTTAGACTAGTTCAGGGTCGTGGACCTCGCCTATGTATTATGTCTATCATATATCAGACCAACACCTTCAATATTCTGACAGGGGAGATGAAATACATCTTGTAGGATGTGTATCGCATCTTTTGGATCTCTATCTATGGAGAGGCAATCTCTTCTTCACCTATTGAGGCAAATATTATATTCTTTCAAAGGATCTTCGATGCCAGGATTGATGAGGAACTAGAGGACACAGAGCATGGTGAGGTATCCATTGAGTGCTGGTACCAGGTGTAGGTCTTTACATGATGGTTGGTTGTGCTCATGCACATAATTTGTAATGTTATACTGCTCGATACCTTTGAAGCAAGATTCCCTTGGAACCTCTTGGACATAGTGTAGGAATTGTTGACTAGAACTATAGTGCAGTCACTAATTCTATCATGGGGAGTGCTCTCCTCACATAGTTGTACAATGAGTTATACCACATCACACAACGAGGATAAGCAGGAGTGGGATTCAGCCTATTGCTTTATATTTGGGCCTGGGATTACATTAGCATAGAGCATACCAGAGGACTACCCCACAAAATTAGTGTGATAGCAGATGCATCACAGTGTTGTGAAGCTCACTGGCCTTAAGAGGTCGAGACTTATAGGAGTATGTCTCATGTAGGGTACCTCTAGCATTACATGGATAGGCTCATAGGATTATGGATAGGATAGGTTATTTTTTATCCTTATTTGGATTTCTCAACATAGGAGGAGGCAAATTGTTATTTGAGGCAGGTTATATACGATCTATGAGTCATCGAGTGCAAGATTGGTGTGCAAGAGTTCTTTCATTTCTCTTGTATCTCCAAACTATTTGGGATATACCAAGATATCCTAGAGGAGCTAGTCCTCTATCGTTGCCTTAAGGTGGAGACTCAGCTAGCTTGGCCATAGGTGACCCCCTTGGGAGATGAGGATGATGGACTTTAGGATTTGGGGTTAGTAGACGCTAGCACTACTACAGACTATGAAGTTTGGTGGATGACCAAGCTATGGTAGTACGACGGTCCCCTAGGCCAATCTAGATATGGGGAGGTTGTTGAGGTAGCGGGAAATGATCCAAAGGGGTGAGTTTACCAAAGTATCGAGGGAGAGTAAGTTCAAGTCGTTGCACCAGAGAAGGGGGCCCAAGATGATGAGGAGGGTAAGGAGGAGCTCGATGATGAGGTGTCACAACCTTGGACCCACTTATCTAGTCTACAAACTCAATAGCAAATGGCTCAGATGCATATTTTAGGGAGGGATACCTCCAATGCTACCCTACAATCTCAGATGGATGCAATCCAGGCATAACTCATAGTAAGATAAATATAGTGGTGGGGGTATCAAGAGGAGAGGGTAGCTCTCCAAGCACAAATTTACATAGCTACCATTAAGATAGAGAATATTACCATGCAACGGGATCTTCTCTAGTCTCAACATGATTTTAGGATTGTGAAGTGGGACCTACTTAGGATAGTGAGGGGAGACCCCTTGACTTCTCAAGCAACACCTACTACTCCATCTATTCAGGGATAGGCAAATGTAGGGGATACAACTACAGGGGATACAGCCTCACTACAAGCACAAATTTCTATGCTATAGAGCTTAGTTAGTTAGTATGAGGTGTGGTGCTAGCCTGATAGGCTAAACACTATGTAGCAAGAGGGATAGGTGGCTATGCTAGGGGTATCATACCAGAGTGGTCTATGGTAGGCAGGTCCAGGAGTCAAAGCGAGTCTAGATATTCCTCAGTGCATCCGAGCCACAGGTCAAGGGCATGATCCAATAGATCCATGAGCATGAGCCACAGGCAACCTCATAGAGAGGGCATAGAGGGGAGAGGTGATTCAACTGGCATAGGCCACGCATGACTATGTCTTGATGACCTTGTATCATTATTTAGTGTAAGGTCAAATGGCCTACACTATTGTAGCTTGCAAGAATTTTGATGTACCCCTATGTACTTTGTGACACACATTATATATATGATATGACATTTGATTATGCTTCATTATGTGTATCATTTTATTGTTTTTATGTTTATGAGATGCACATGGATGCAATGTTGATATGATTTGATTATTGTTATATGATGTAATGTATTGATAACATGCACTAGCTAGATAATGTGTGTATGATTAGATATTGTGATCTAGATGTGTAGCTATACTACTAATGATGTATGCATATGTGGATGCAATGTTTATTGTTAAATGCATATTTAATTTTGATTTAATTATATGCATATAATCTATGTGATATGATATGATGTATGATGTGGAATGCAATGCACTAATTATGTGATGATAATATAATGCAAATGAACCTATATGCTTTAATCACTTAAAACATAAGAAATGAATCCGATATGTGTTTACAAAATAATAGATGACACCACATAATTTATAAATAACATGAATGAAATTGATAACTCTTATCATAAGAATTAATCATTTTAACATCCATATATGAAATGATGATATGACTTTTGAGATGTATGATCTATGAGATGAGATTTTTTGTTGCTATTAGGAAATTTTTGAGGTTTTCCATGATACTCAAACGCCCTAGTTGACTTATCAAAAGTTGTATAATCACTATACAGGACTCCTGAAAAACAAAAAAAAAATTATTATGTAAACCAAGATATTCATTATCCCTGTGTGTGCAAATGAATATATTAGATGAGACATAAGACTACCTTATTGCCAGGCAAGATTCATTCAGCCTATTGTTATAATGAGGATCACCAAATGTTCACCTTGATTCTAAGTTTGGACGTAGTTGGACTAGACTACTAGGTAATATAGGCCACCTAAAGCTAGCTCATTTATAAATTTCTTTGAACTACCCCAATGCCAGGCAGGATTCATTCAACCCATTGTTGTATTGGGGATCACTCAATGGATTTGAATAATGAACATTCTAGGGATTCAATATTTTCACTCCCTTCTTTTATTCACATTTATTGGGATACTTGCTCATGCATAGTGATGAAAATCACTATTTTTTTTTCATTGTTTTTTTTATAAAGGGATTTTGCTTTGATTTTGGAATTTTCCTTATTTTGTTTGAAAGCGAGGGATTTATTTGGGCAGGGAGGATCTTGTCATTTTTCCAATGATAAACACCCTAGACCATGCGCATCACAATATGAGCAAGTATAGACCTTTCACTTAAGGTGACTAGGACCACTTTGTAATGTTCATCCTTCCTTGTCTAGACTAGGATTGTTAATGTGTTTGTTAGTGATGGGATTTTGATATATGCTAGGTGCTATCAAAACTAGACCTCATCTACAAAAGCAAAGATAGCTTTCTAAAAAATCTAAGAAGATTACTAGGTATGGCTAAATTATTGGAAAACCCTAGTATATTCCTTATAGAAATAGGAGGGTTTATATTGAAAAATACAATTACTCACAAGGGTGATGGATGATAATGATGCATAGATGCATGATTAAGATACAAATATGGTGTCATTTGTAAGATTGTAGACACAACCTATCCTAATGCAAGTACGATGGATGGAAATGCCTAAATGCAATTCAATTAGATGAATGCATGTGCAAAATGACAATGCGTAAAGCAAATGTTTTTTGTGTTTTGATATTTTGCAATGTTATTGGATTTTATTGCTTACTGATTTTTATGGATTTTGATGTTTTCCATTTTTTTTAATTTTGATTATTTTGAATGTTTTTGAATTTTTTTTATTATGTATGGAATGCCTTAAGATGAAGAATGTTGAGAGGCTTAATCTCTTCAACACCTTCCAGCGATGTTAGGTGATATGTTCCAGGTTCTATATTATCTGAGATGATATATGGACCTAACCAATTGGTCGTAAATTTATCTCGAAAGTGCGATGGCAGGTTTGAGTTTTATTGGTTTTAATTTAGTACAAGATCCCCAACTTTAAATTCCCTCAAATGGACTTTATTGTTATAAGATTATTTTAGGTGTTCCAGATAAACTCGAATATGCTTAAGGGCATTCACATGATGTTCATCAAGAAGCATCAACTAGTCGAGGTGAGCTTGTCGTGCAGTGTCATCATCGATGAACTCTTTCAATGTGATGCATAGGGTTGGGATTTCCAACTCCAAGGACATAATGGTCTTAGAAACATATACTAGTGAAAAAGGGGTTGCCCCAATGGGCATCCGTACACTAGTCCTGTAAGCCCATAATGCAAGGGGCAGTTGTATATGCCAATATTTATGGTTTTATTGGAATAGTATTTTTCAAGATAGCTACCACAGTCTTATTAGAAGCTTCAAGTTGCCCCTTTGCTTGTGTTTATTATGGAGTCATAAAATTATGTTGTATACTGTACTTGGACGTTAAAGCCCTTATAGTTTTATTTTTGAACAACATTGAATTATCTGATATGATCTTGGATGGTATCCCAAAATGACATATGATGTTATAGAGTATGAACTCCGTAATACATGCTTTTGTTATTGTTGTCAAAGGGATTGCTTCTACCCATTTTTTAAAGTACTCAATATTTGTTATAATGAATGTATATCATCTCGATGATGGGAAATATATCTTACCAATTAGATACAAACCCCATTGAGCAAATGGCCAAGCCGCTTGAATGGGTTGTAAGGCCTATGATGGCAAGTGCATAATATTAGCATGATGCTGACATTTAACACATTTCTTGACATACGCAATGCAATCCTTCTCCATAGTGGGCCAATAATAACCCATTCAAAGGATGCACTTTATGATGGTCATACTGCTAAAATGGCCACCACATGTACTATCATGAGCTTGTGAAATTGCCCAAGCTGATTCTTGGGGCTCAAGACAATGAAGGAGAATTCCATCATAGCTTCAAAGGTACAAGATGTCTCCTATCAAGACATACTTTATCACTTTCTATTTGAATGTGCACTTCGTGGCACACAAAAATCCCTCTGGGATAATTCCAAGTTTAAGGAAGTCGTGCAATTATGACATCCAATCTTGATAATCTATAGCCTCGACTAATTAGATGACTTGTTTTCTTTATGATTTGATATGCACGAATGCATATTGGGACATAATCTTATGGTTAATGGTGGTTCCATTCCTTGTAGGACCTTGCGATATTAAAGACTCCTAGGGTGCCTTCTTAAGAAAGTATCTAGTAATATAGAACCACTCATGGTTTGGTTCTATATGAATCATGTTGACTGATTCTTTATTATCAAAAGCCTCACATTGCATTGCAGATTGCGAAAGCATCTTCACATGAATGGTAGTGAAATTGACAGATATATTCTAAGGGATCAAGGATCCCAAAGATGCCATAGTGTATGCAAATTTGTTTGACGTATGAGAAATTGCCTCGATGTCATACCACTCTAGTTGGGCTAGATAATTATCAACAAGATCCTTATAAGATTTTAGGATAGGACACTTGCATTGAAATAGTCCCTTAACTTGGTTAACAATGATAAGGGAATCAAAAAATATGTTTAACATTTTGATCTTCATGGTGATTTTTGTTTAGAGGCCCAAGATAAGGGCCTCATATTCAGCATTGTTATTGGTACAAGAAAAGTCTAGCTTAAACAACAAGGGTATTGGAGCACCTTATAGTATGAAAAAACAATTCCTGCACCACCCCCTTGCTCACACTTTGAACCATCAAAGAACAAATTCATGTCATCTTTGTTATATGGTTCCTCAAGTTGGGATAACTTTGATAATGCAAATATTGCATCATCGAGAAGTTCTATGACAAGAGGTTTACTATCCTGAAGAGGTGCATCCACCAGCTAATCAGCTATGACCTATCCCTTGATGGACTTTTGGTTGATGAATTCCAAGTCGAATTCTGTCAGTAGCATGATCCACTTTGCAGTATGTGTATTATGATATGTTTTGCTCATCATATACTACAAAGGATTTTTTTTATATCACATACATCGTATGACTTAGCATGTAGTGGCACAACTTCTTAGTTGTAAAAACCACTACCAAGCATATATTTTCTACGTATGCATACCCTATCTCATAAATTTTCAAGGTGCGACTGGTATAATATATCGCTTGCTCTTTTCTTGTACATTATTTTAGGCTAACATGGTTCCCAGTGCAAATATTATAGTTGATATATAAAGCAAGAATGGCACATTTGGTCTTGGTGGAGCTAGAACTGACGGTATTGCCAAGTATTACTTAATTTCAGCAAAGGCCTTTTGACATTCCTCATTCCAATTGAATGGGACTCCCTTGCGTAGCAGTTGCTTCATGGGTTGGTATTTATTTGATAATTGTGCGATGAATCACTTTATGGATGCTACTTTGCCTTGTAGGCTTCTTAGTTCTTTGATATTGGTCGGAGGACACATTTCTAGTATGGCCTTGACCTTTTCTGGGTCAACTTCGATCCCTTGTTTAGAAATGATGAATCCTAAGAGATTTCTTGATGTTACACCAAAGACACATTTCTTGGGACTCAACCTGACATTATGCTCTATTAGGTGATTGAAGACTTTTTTGAGAACCTCAACATGCTCTTCACGCAGTAATGACTTTACCAATAATTCATCAATATAATCATCTAGGATCTTGTGCATGTAGTCATGAAATATGTATGTCATGGCCTGCTGATATGTGGCACCAATATTTTTAAGACCGAATGATATAACCTTATAACAAAATATTTCCCATGGAATTGTGAATGTAGTTTTATGTTGGTCTTTAGGTTTAATCTGAATTTGATTATAACCAAAAAAAAATTTCATAAGGGAGAGCATCTCATGACCTGTAGTTGCATCTACAAGAGCATCTATATTGGACAATGGGAATGAATCCTTTGGTGTTGCCTTGTTGAGGTGTCTGAAATTCATACATATATAGATTCTTCCATTAGGTTTTCCTATATGTACCATATTTTATACCCATTTTGGATAGTCAATGGAAATGATGAACTCTACATCCAACAGTTTTTGCAACTTGTCTTTAACCATTAAAGCGACAATTGGATGTATTTTTCTAAGGTTTTGCTTGACTGGATTTTTAGAGGGGTATAGCAAAAGGTTATGGGTAACCAATTTTGGATCTAGACCCGGCATATACTTGTACGTCTAAACAAAGAGATCAGGTCTCTCTTTTAGTAAAGAAATGAGGCTGGTGCGCTCTTTAGGAGATAGAATCTCTCAAAACTTAACCTTATTAGGATTAGTGGGATCATCACTGATATCCATATCAAAGGTTTCTTCTACTGACATGTGTGATCTCTTCTCAATCTGGTGATGCGTAGGGATAAAATGGATGGCATCCACTAGTTTTAAAGGTTTCATCTTGGAATTACCCTCGGCGTGATAAACATCATGTGCGCAACCTAGTGCAAAGTGAAATAGTTGTAATATTTTTTTTGGGAAAGAAATCTTCAGGCTCTAGAGGTGAATTAGCTTGATCCCAATCAATAGCATATAGATTAATACACAATGGTTTGGAATGATCGACTGGGTCATGGAGTGGAGTGGTCAAATCAATGGAGATCATGTTGACAAAATGAATGAGATCTCCAAGACCACATATGTGCAACTCTACATTTTTGATGTAACTCTCATACCCAAGATGTGTCTCTAGGGGTATGGGGATCTCAAGATTCGTTCTATGAACAAATAGGAAAATGGGATCATTTGGCTCCAGGAGATGCCTAAATGTAGGAGGATCGGGGAAGACTATGTGATAAATTTCATTTGAATTAGTCGGTCTCCCCATGAGGTGAGGGCCAGGATAAACTCTTCGATACATCTCATCCATGTCGAATGGTTCATTATGATGATGTAAGTGTCAAGGCCCAAGGTAGACCATTTTAGTCTCATATTTGTAATAATTTTCATCTATAAAGTATTTATTATCCATAGCCACTGTCTCATTGAGATAACGTAAATGTTGAGGCCCAAGTTAGGCCATCTCTATTTTGTCCTCATATTCTTCATTGTTTGAGGATTGCTCATCATCATCTTTTTTAGCATCACATTCTGGTCCATCTCTTTCGAAAATGGATTTTGATATAACCTCCTCAGAAGCAGCTTTTGATTTAGCATCTACTGTTAAGCCTAGATTCTAAATTTGTATGCCAATGTCATCGGTATCTTCATAATTTTCAATTACCAAGTCAACTATTGGAATATCCTCTAGATTGACCTCCACAAAAATATGTCATGGTAGATCATGGGTGTTTTGATAACAACCATAGTCACTTTCCAGCTACCCCTTTGCAAATAGAAAGGGTTAGGATGGTAGGGGTTCCAATCCATATAATCCCCTAAGTTGAGATTTAGATGATCAAGAGATGATGCTAGAATTTCATCCTGACCTCTGATATTATAGCCCAACCTGAACTAATCAGTTGATAACTGATATCGTGGTTTGTATGGAGTTCTTCATTCTTGTTCAAATAGATCAAGGTCGTAACCATGTCAATAGTACCCCTCAAAGTATCTAAGGGTGAACTTTGGGTTGGACAAATAATGAATGTTCATTATGAATGGTTCATCATCGTCTTCATCTATAGGTGTATGATCAACAATTTGTTTAAGACTTCTATAGATGAAGTTGGTTTGGTTGTATGGCACCACCAATGGTACCATCATCCCTACATGAAAGTGATGGTCTTGGGGTCTACCCATATCTTGTAAAGTTTTGATGAAAGATGTGAAAGTCACATTCTGCACTATGTATTCTACTAACCCAAGATTAACCAAGTGAATGGTCACCTACGATGCAGATGATCTAGCTAAAGAAACAGGTGAGGCAACCTAAGGTGCCTCCTTGACTTCATTCTGCACATATCCCTAATCCATGGTATTAGAGACTTTGGCAGTTGCTACATCGTGCATTTCTTTTGACTATTTCTTGCCCATAACTACCTTAATATTTTTATCATTCCTAAGCATCATCGATGTTGTAGGCTTTGCCAAAGTAGTTTTATGAACAGATGGTCACGGTGCTAATGTTGAAGGTCCAGTACACACTTCATTTGATTTACCTTCTGGATGCCTAATATACAATGTTGGTCTTACATTCAAAAGTGTCGAATGGAGTATAAAATCTCTCGATAAATCTACTTGATTCACATATTTGAATGGCTCCTCGTCATAAGGAACCACGTGCACTTGCCCCTCATGTATGTACTTAATACACTTATGTAGTATTGAGGGTACACATTGCATCTCTCTTATCCAAGATCTACCTAAGAGGATGTTGTACTACATCACATATTTTAGCACATGACACATCACCAGGATGGTCTTCAATTTGACCTGGATAGATAATATTATAGTGCCCACCATCGAGCATAATGCATCATTAAATGCTTGCAATGTGAAGGTTGATGGAACAATATGCGATTTTGGCAATTTCAAATATTCCAAGGCCTTTGTTGTAATAATATTGATCGAAGACCTTGTGTCGATCAACACCCGCTTTAAAGGTGTGTGATTTACACATGCAATTATATGAGCAGTGGGTCCATTGTAATAGTAAATATTGTTTTGATTTTGTGATCATAAAATTGAATCACGGGCTCTTGGCATTGTTGCACATGTCCCACAAAATTAGTAATTGCTTTTGGGTCTTAGGACTGAACTTCTATGGACCTCAGAATATCCATTAGCATCTCCTTGTGCCTAGTAGACTAATATATTATTTTATAAATTGATAGCTTTGTTGAGGCTATTTGTAGGCTTTGTATAAACCTATTTCTTATTGTCACCACCGGTCTAGTTGGTAGGCCTAGCATATTGTTCTATGTTGGCATTTGTGAAGGATCAGCTTGAATCCTGATTAGAGTAGGAAGAGGACCTAGTTGATCGTACCTCCTATTCCTAGTGGTAACATTCACCATGTCGATGAAGTCTTGTGTAGGTGGATCAATCCGCACTTGATTCATTTACCTGATATTGTTCCTCGAAGGCTCATGGTTTGGTAGAGGATTTTTAAATATCCCCATGTTTTTATTATCTGGAGCCTAAGGGTTGTCAATTATTAGCTCATTCTTATCAATCATATTTTGTACCAAATGTTTGAAACTATGACACCCTTCGATGTCATGCCCTTTTTGCCTATGGTACGAACAATATTGATCTTCTCTAAATCCTCTCAATCTAGGTTGGTTTGGATCGAGTAATTTAACCTCGGGTAAAGTGATGGCCTTAGCCTCACACATTGATAAAAAAATGATGTCATTGTCTTTGATAATGGTGTAAACTGGTGAGAAGAGTATTGTTCCTTATTTTTTACCCTGTTTCTTTTTATTGTGTTGATTTTACTACACAGGTGGAGGTTGAGCTTGATAATTCTATTTTTGTTGGCCCTTATCCCCTTTCTAGAGATTCAACACCACCTGATTCTCGTGATTTGGCTTGGCCCGATGATTTCAGTTTTTAGTGTTCTTATTATTCCACTTATTTTTGGTCTAGAGTTTCAAGTCACCCTCTTGTAACTTGATATCCTTAATAACCTTAGCTTACGCCAAGGCCTCCTCAAATGTTTGATATTATTGCAATTACAACAACAGTGATATGTGTTTTGTATAACTCTTAGTGAACATCCGAGTCAATTCCATTGTTGGAATGGAAAATGGCAGCTTAGCCATATATTTCCATAGTCCATGATTGGCTCGTCGTCGTATAGCTTTAAATTGGCCAACTCAAAAAAAAGTATTTTATTCTTGATGCTAAAGTAGAAGCATTCAAGAAAAGCATTTACCAGTTGTTCAAATATGGTTATGTTGTGCATCTTCAATTGGTTAAACCATTCCAAGGTAGGGCCTAAAAGGGTCATGATGAAGGTCCTTAGTAACAAAGCATCATCGCTTTGTATTTGAAAGCACATGTTCATGATGCAGGAGCATCCGGTGACATCTGATGCAGAGGCATCCAGTTGCGGGAAAGCTAGAGCTGAAGAGTCAGCTCAGGAAGAAGAAGAAGAAGCAGAAGGCAAGGAGGAAGTTCACAGCAGAAACTATCATAATTTTGCGACTCAGGAAGAAGAAGAAGAAGCAGAAGGCAAGGAGGAAGTTCACAGTAGAAACTGTCATGATTTCGCGACGTCGCAAAATTATGACAGTTTGTAGGAGAGAGAAAATGCCGCAAAAGGGGCCGTGATTTCGTGACATGTCGTGAAATCGCGACCGTCGCAAAATCATGACAAGAAGGCAGCAAATGGGAGATGCGTTTGGGATGTCGCGATTCGTGACTGTCACGAAATCATGACTTAAAGGCAGAAGCGAGGAAAGCAGGCAAGGAGGTCATGAAATCACGACGAAAAGTGAAGCAAGAGGGTCGGTGGTGGAGTGGTCGTGATATCGTGACGTCACGATATCGTGACGTCATGATGTCATGACAAAAAGCAAAGCAGGTGGCTAGGAGGTGGAGTGGTCGTGATATCGCGACATCGCGATGTCATGACGTAAAACGAAGCCAGGGGTTCGACAGTGAAACAGTCGCGATGTCGCAATGTCACGATATCGTGACAAAAATCAAAGTGAAGGAGGGAGCGGCAGAATGATTACGATATCGCGACATAAATTCGAATTGAAGGCATGAAGGTAGAAAGGTCGCGATATCATGACCAAAATTGCAAAGGAGTGCAGAGGGGCTGAAACATCATGATATCGCGACATGTCGTGATATCGCGATGGAGAGAGAAGAAGGCGAAGAAGGAGAAGGAGATGGTGGGAAAACCGTGACAGGCGGTATTTTTGGGGACCTTTCAAAGATGACACATGGCACCAATGTGTAGTTAAAGCGGGTGATTACCCAGGAGCACAAGAGATGAAAAGGATGATCGCGCAGAGAATATGACAGGGAGCGGCGATGACAGGGTTGTGCGGAGTGGGTATTAAATAGGGTTGGTGTCCTGGTTTAATGCACAAGTTGTTTCAGAGGGTCGAGGCCTCTATAAAAACCCAGTTTATTGTAATAGTGAGGGGGGATCAGAGATTTGCATGCAAAAGTGTGAAGTGTGAAGAACCAAGCCGAGCACTGGTTAATGTAAGCCTGCGGGCTGTTTGATGTATGCATTTTTAGATTTAATAGAAGAGAAATTTTGGATTTGCGAGAGTGTGATTACGTGTGTATTTCTCAGTCCCCCACTAGTGGTATCAGAGCTAAAAGTTCCTGAGTGCGTAAACAGATCGTCGATTGTGAGGCAGTTTGCACCAGGATCTATGGGAGGGTTCTGAGAGAGAAAAGAGAGTTTAGAAGATCCTGAAGCATGTGTAACAGATCACCGGACATGAGGCAGTTACACCGGGATCAGTGAGAAATATGATGCCAATGAGAGATTTCAAGGCATTGCAGAGGCAAGTGCAAGCCCTGCAAGAGGAACTACTCAAGAAATATTTGTAGAGGCAAGTGAAAGCCCTACAAAGGGAGCTATGCAGATAGCGTGTGGAGAAACAGAGAAAGAGAGAAGAGTGCAAACAAACTGCAGAGGCAAAGGAATATCTGGAGGTGTTGCATGAGGCAGTAACTAGATCATGCAGAAGTGAAGATCAGTTCTCCACTAACCTTGGGTGTCTGATGCAGGAGCATCCGGTGACATCTGATGTAGAGGCATCCAATTGCGAGAAAGCCAGAGCTGAAGAGTCAGCTCAGGAAGAAGAAGAAGAAGTAGAAGGTAAGGAGGAACTTCACAGCAGAAATTGTCACGATTTCACGACATCGCAAAATCGTGATAGTTTGCAAGAGAGAGAAAATGCTGCAGAAGGGGCCATGATTTCGTGACATGTCGCAAAATCACGATAAGAAGGCAGCAAAGGGGAGATGCATTTGGGATGTCATGATTTCGTGACATGTCACAAAATCATGACTGTCGTGAAATCATGACGTAAAGGTAGAAGCGAGGAAAGTAGGCGAGGAGGTCACGAAATTGCAACAAAAAGCGAAGCAAGGGGATCGGTGGTGGAGTGGTCATGATATCATGACGTCGCGATGTCACAACAAAAAGCAGAGCAGGTGGCTAGGAGGTGGAGTGGTCGTGATATCATGACGTCGCGATGTTGCGACGTAAAACAGAGCTGGGGGTTCAGCAACAAAACGGTCGTAATGTCGCGATATCGTGACGTCACGATATCATGACGAAAATCAAAGCGAAGGAGGGAGTGGCAGAACGATCGTGATATTGTGACATAAATTCAAATTGAAGGCACGAAGGCAAAAAGGTCGCGATATCGTGACCTATCATGATATCGCGACCAAAATTGCAAAGGAGCGCAGAGGGGCTGAAACATCGTGATATCGCAATGGAGAGAGAAGAAGGCGAAGAAGGAGGAAGAGATGGCGGGAAAATCATGACAGGCGGTATTTACGGGGACCTTTCAAAGATGACATGTGGCACCAAGGTGTAGTTAAAGCGAGTGATTACCCAAGAGCATGGGAGACAAAAAATATGATCGCACAGAGAATCTGATAGGGAGCAGCGATGACAGGGCCTTACGGAGTGGGTATTAAATCGGGTTGGTGTCCCAGTTTAATGCGCAAGTTGTTTCAAAGGGTCGGGGCCTCTATAAAAACCCAGTTTATTGTAATAGTGAGGGGGGGATCAAAGATTTGCACACAAAAGTGTGAAGTGTGAAGAACCAAGTCGAGCGCTGGTTAATGGAAGCCTGCGGGCTGTTTGATGTATGCATTTTCAGATTTAATAGAAGAGAAATTTTGGTTTTGTGGGAGTGTGATTGCGTGTGTATTTCTCAGTCCCCCACCATTTCATGAAGCTCATCATGTGTTCTTGTGTGTCTTCATCTCCTTGAAATTTATCCAACTTGGATATCTTGAAATGATAAGGGTACACTAGACTGGGCATTGAGGGGCATAGAGGTGCATTATGGATTTTATTCAAGGTAGGCTTTTGATAAGTCATTTCTTGTTTCTCAATGGCTCTTACCTTCTCTACCAAGGATTTGTAGGCCTATGAGGATAGAATCTCCTCTTCCCTGAGAGGTCTCTGGGGAGATTTTGGAGGTAGATTATTTTTGGATCAAGGTGAAGGAATTGGCTCATCCTCATTCTCTACCAAGGAGATCTCTGGGTACTATTGATCTTGGTCATCTCCTTTCACCTCCCCGTACTAAGTATACCCATGTTGCTCTAGCACTTGGTACAGCTATGTGTGATGGGACACATGATGAGTATGGTTATCAGTTTGCTTAGGATGCAATTCAGGCTATGATGCAGCTCGTCTATGGTGATGCTCCCTATATTCACTTTGAGGAGGTAAATCAGCATGAGCCAATCTATCTTCTCTCTCTACACACTCCTTTTGGTCAAGGATGCATTTCTTGCACATGCGCTACTCATAAAAATATTTCCTTAGCAACCTATACCATTGAGTATCCTCATTCTAGAGGTGCTCACACTTTGCACGCACATCTTCCAATTGGTCTTGGAAGATATGTTGCCGCTGCTCCAAAACTAGTTTCTGTAATTGATCTATAAGATCGGCAGTGTGAGAGCTATGCAACTTTATTCGAGGGACTTTATTAGTGTGAGCTCCAATAGACTTATCCACCACACTCTTTCCCTTGTTTGTGTAGAGTACATTTATGTTGTGTGATAATCTATTATTTGTGTTGACCTAGGTTAATGGGGCACGCGTGGTTTGGGAGTGCTTTGAGTACTCTCCTAACTCCTTGATATGCCTATGTGTGCTCTTGCTACATGAACTCATAGAGTTATAATGCATAGAAGAATATCTATAACCTAGTTGCCCTAGTACTTGCTCTAATCCATCTAGTTGCCTAGTTATCCAAGGTTTTTTTGGTGTCATACCATTAGCTCCAACTGCAAAAATATTTATCATGAACCTTCTAGGTCCATTAGGATTTGGATCTTGTAGGAGTCTACACTCTGATGTAGTCTCGTCTTCCTACCCTTGATTGGGTGGATTTTCCTTTTTTCTATCATGGGATGATGGGGGCATTGAGCCACCCTCAGCTTTATCCCATGAGGAGTGTGTGTTACTTCCTCTAACTGGGGTGTTCTAAATAGAATCCCCGCACATTGAATTTTCACCTCTGAGACTCACTGAATGTCATTCGAGAGGATCTTGTATTTTTCTTGGAGCTTCAACCTCTTCCTTGATTATGCATCGAGGTTGACCTCTCCGTGTGTTGACCATAATGTGTATTATCTCATTTGTAAATTTTAGAGAAAACAAAGTATACAAGGGTGATTATCTCTTTTACAGATTCTTTGTGATACCTAAAACTTGTTTCAATGTGTTTCAAATTTTTTGAAAACATAAACTATCTCTCATCATGTTTGAATTTTTGTTGATGATGTACTTGTATAGTGATGAGCCACAAAATTGCTCATTTTTTGTACTCTTTTCCCCATAATATGCAGCATAAATTATTGTAGATATAAATGTTTTATGGAAATTATAAATATAATTGATAGTTTATTTTGCATGTTCTCTAATATTTGTCTTTAAGTGTAATTTGTGTATATTTAGTGGAAATCATTGCATTTTGGCATGTTTTCATCAAGGTCCAACTTGGAACTAGCACTTACAAATTAATGAAGGAAAATCATCTGCAGAATATCGATAAAGAAGTATGAAGTCAGGCACCCAAGTCCTTTGAAGTGCCTAACTTTTGTTTGGTACTTACCTATTAGGTGCCTACTTTTCGTTAAGGCACCTACTTTTTGTTAGGCTCCTACTTCTCATTGTATGATGGAAGGTGCCTTCTTCCTATTGTATGGTGGAAGGCATCTGCTTCCCAACTCTTCAACCGCAATGCCTGATTTCTATTTTATGCCAAAACTTCAACATGGCTCTATGGTCGACAGAATAGAGTGAACACTTTAACAACCAGCATGAAGGGATTTCCAACATCACAACCGAACATGGGACAATTTTAAAGGTGACTTGTCACCTATTTTTTAGCTGATGCATAAGATAATTTTGTAAGTTGGGCAAATCAAATATTAGTATATTCTAGAAATAAAATATGTTGAAATATCATAATATTTTTCTTGACTCCTATAGTTAAACAAATGGTTGTAACAGCGTTAGCCACATACCTTATAAATATGCAGGCCACCCCTAAAGAAGACCCCCTAGACTTTTTATGTAAATTTATTCTACTGTAAACTATTAATAAATATTTGCATTGTTCCTATAAAAACATATTCTAAGCATCTGGTGATTATTCTACCACGGGAAGAACCTGTTGGAAGTATGGGCCGACTTACAATAGAGTTCTTCCATGTTTCCTCTATTTTTTGTAATTGTTAATAGATTAATTTATTTCTAATTATTTTCCTTATTTTTTGTAATTTTTAGCAAGGTAGTTATTTAGATTTTGAATATTTTTAGTCCTGTTTCTTAGAATTAGCATGATATTATTGGTTTAAAACATAAAATTCAATGAACACTAAACACCCCCCAAACCATAATCCAAGGGACTCATCTCTAAAAGAGAAATTACAAGCATAGATTTTGCACGACTGCTCACAAGACTACGAACTACCCCGGGTTGAAAATTAAATGGAGGCAATTAATTGAACCATAGAAAAACTAACCAATGTTTTGCTCAATATTTTGGCATTGTTTCTAGGGAGTAGCCATTGTAATTTCCTGTTCTGAAGAAAGCATAGTTACAATAGTTTAGAGTGTTTTCTTAATAAAATTTCATCTAAAATTTTGTATGAGTCCACCTAAGAACAGGGGACCAGATGATGATTTTGTCAAAAACAAAGAAGTTGTTTTTCAAAATCCTTCTACTTTAGTAGAACCTCAACCTTAGACTAAACTCTCACCATTTCAATCTCCATCTATGCATTGATGGGAACACCCACTATTTGTACAAGATCCTTCTAAAACAATCCAACAGGATCAGAGATAAGTAGAGTTCAATCTGAGGAGGATCTACTAAATGTTGAATGTTGGAAAGCAGTGTTAGATAGAACTATCTCAAACATTGACTTATCCATCCTTCTGAGGGATAAAATAAATGAATTAGAAGCATTGACAACTACTTTTAATGAAGCAGGGATAGAAACACCAGTAGTAGGCAGAATGGCAGAAAATCCATAGGAAACATCCACTAGTTTCAATTTTCCAATAGGAGAGGCAGGAGGAGATCACAAGATGAAACATATCTCTCCTACCCACACTCCAACCTTTAGAGGACTACCAATAGAAGATCCAGACCTGTTTCTGTTTAAATTTGATGTTTTATGTAGATCTGCGGATTATACCACAGATCCTTAGAAACTGAAATTATTCCCTTCCACCCTTGATGATTCAACTTTGTGTTGGTTCATCGGCTTGGGAGATAAATGAATAACTACCTGGGAAAAATTGGAAAAACTTTTCTTGGATTAGTATCAAGACTTTGGTAGAGCAAGAGATGCAAGAGAAGAATTCCTATATATGACCCAAAAGGAAGGGGAATCCATGGAAGAATACTGGGATAGGTTCAACTTCAATTTGCAAAGACCACCCCATTCAAAACTAGGATATAGGTCCCTAAGAATCATTTTTCTGAAAGTACTAACAAATGAATCCTCAAAAGCTCTAAACATGATCTCTGGGGGAGACATTTACCAACACAAAATGGATGATATTCGATAGTTGTGTTGAAATTTCTCAAGAAGAAAGGGTAAATTAACCTCTAGAAATGTTAAGAAGTCAGCCACTATCACTAAAACAAAAATAGGTAACATGCTAGAAGACCTTAAGAGTGAGATGTTATCATCTCTGGCTCTTCAAATGGATACTCTTCTGCTTCAAAGAAATATGCAAGAGAATGAGGCAGTATTGGCCTACTTCTATCCCAAATGCAGAGGCAAACACCCCAAAAATGAGTGCCTAGAAAACAAAGTTCGTGCATGTGCTATTTGTAATAAGGGTCATAAAATAAAGTCGTGTCCACAATTAATGAAATCTAAAGAGGAAACTGAAGTAGCAGAGGTATATTTCATGGGTAATAGGAGGAACTGGCAACAGTATCCTATGAGTAACAATATACAATCAGGAATGTCATCCTATGGGGGCAGCAATTACCATAAACAAGTTAAAAACTAGCCACCCAACATGGGTTGGTATGGTCAACAACCTTGGAATCTATTTCCCCAAGGAACAAATCCTTACAACCCTTATCCTTGGAACCAATATCAATATCCTGGACAGCAATGGAGAAATCAGAATGCTTGGAATCAGTATCCACAATACACTACTCCAGCTCCACCATAGCCAAGTCTACCAACTTTACCTGCTCCAAGGACTCCTCAGTTACCAACACAACCAACAACAAACACAAACAAGCAGCCAGCCTATGATATGGAAAATTATATGTACCCTAATTATAATATTAAGGTAGATTGTGACCCTATCCAGTTAAGGTCAGGAGAGCAAGTAGGTGCAGAAGTCACTTATCTTGTAGAAGAAAAGGAACCAATAGAAGTAGAGAAATGGGAATCACCCCTTAGAGAAGAGATAGAAGAAGAATCAACACATGTAGATAACAAAGATGAGGTTCCACCTTTTCTACAAAATTTGCAGGAACCCAAGAAGCCAATACAAATAGAGTTTGATATTATCTCCAGTTTAAAGAACTTAATAGTCACAGTTCCTTTCTTTCAGGCCATTAGAGACATGCCTATCTATGGGAAGGTCATAAGAGAAATATGCCTCAAGAAACCTGGGAGGAAACCAACTAAATAAATTAGTTTGGTAGGTCAGTTAACTGACCTTATGTTAGGCAATACCTACAACTATAAGTGTTCAAATCTAGAAAGTCTTGTGTTCACTGTAAAAATAGAGGGTTGTATTTTACCCAATACACTAGTAGATTTAGGGGCTACCATCAATGTCATACCCTTGGAAACCATGCAAAAACTAAAATTGACCAACCTGAAGCCCACTAAAATTGTGTTATAGTTGGCAGACAAGTCTATAGTACTTCCTGATGGAATACTAGAAGATATCACTGTTATAGTAGATGCATGGGAGTATCCAACAAATTTTTTAGTGTTGCAATCTAAATCTGGACTAGGTGGATACCCATTAATCTTAGGTAGACCTTGGCTAGCAATAGTTGATGCCTACATAAGTTGTAAATATGGGCAAATGACCATTTCAAATGGTCAGAATATAAAGAAACTAATCATACATCCACCTGCACAATCTACAGATTTGTTGGGAGAACCTGAAGATGAAAATCAAAATGTTGATGGTCTATCAAGGATCCAACATCTAATAACACTTGAGGAATTGGAAGATGAAAGTGATGAGGATAATATGATCTCCCAATTTTTTTAGGGACAACATTCCTGTCCTCCTCCTGAGTTGCCATTGATATGAGGAATAGACCATCATATTTAGCAAATAGAAGTTGCACCTGGTAGAATGTTGAATGTGGATAACAAGTTGACAGTTGAACAACAAACCAAACTAAAACATACATTGGAAAAACATCAATATACCTTTGCTTGGGAGTATTCTGACATGAGAGGAATAGTCCTAAGACCTATACACAGAATATATCTAGAAGACCAGGTCAAACCAGTAAGACAACCATGGAGGAGAATGAACCCAGCTATGAAATAAATTGTCAAAACAAAGTTACAAAAACTCCTCATAGTTGGATTCATCTACCCCATTTTAGATAGTGAGTGGGTATCACCATTAGTGGTGGTGTCCAAGAATAATGGAAAGTGTAGAATTTGTGTTGATAACAGGTTACTAAATAAAGTAACTAAAAAGGACCACTTTCCCTTAGCATTTATAGATCAGGTCCTTGACACCTTAACAGGAAATAAGTACTTTTCTTTCTTGGATGGGTTTAGTGGATATAATCAGATCCAAATAGGGGAGGAAGATCAATATAAAACTACCTTCACTTATCCATGGGGACATTTGCTTACAAATTTTTACCATTTGGCCTATGCAATGCACCTACCACCTTTCATAGGGTAGTTCTTAGAATTTTTTAGATATGATTGGAGAGATTGTGGAAGTATACATGGATGATTTCATTGTATATGGTGAGACTTTTGAAACTACCATAGAAAATCTAGAAAAGACACTTAAACATTGTGAGTAAAATAACATGTCCTTAAGCAATGAGAAATGTTATACGTTGATGCAGGAAATGATAGTTTTAGGACATCACCTTTATGCAAAAGGGATCAAAGTAGACAAAAATAAAATTGAAGTCATCGAAACCCTACCTACTCCCAAAACACAAAAGTACATTCATAGTTTTCTAGGATCAGTCAATTATTATAGGAGGTTTATATCATAATTTAGCAAAACTGCTAAACCTCTTAACATATTGTTAACAAAAGATGTAGAGTTTGTCTGGACTGAAGAATGTGAACAAGCATTCAACATCCTAAAGGAAAAACTTATTATTGCTCCAGTGCCGAGAGGTCTAATTTGGACCATACCTTTTCACATATATGATGATGCATCTAACAATGCAATAGGTTTAGTACTGGGACAGAAATATGGTGATGATTTTTATGCCATCTATTATGTTAGTAAAAACCTTATATGTGTTGAACTAAATTATACTGTCACAAAGAAAGAGTTTCTTGTAGTAATACATGCTCTTAACAAATTTTGTCATTATATTATAGGTTATCAGGTATTTGTACACATTGACCACTCAGTAATAAGATACTTGACAAACAAACCTAGGATTAGTGGTAGAATTATTATATGGTTTTTGCTCTTGCAGAATTTTGATGTGACAATAGTAGACAAGCCAGGAAAGGATAATGTGGTAGCTGATTTCCTATCCATATTGACACCTCCAAACTATGTAGATACATAAGACCAATTTCTAGATGAGCATTTGTTTGCTCTAAATGATCAGATACCTTGGTACGCAAATATGGTTAATTATTTAGCCACTGCTAGAGTATCCCCTACACTTTTACCTCATGAAAAATAGACTTTAATTGAGAAAACTATAGATTTCTCATGGATTGATGGGGTCTTGTTCAAAATAGGACCAGATCAAATCATGAGAAGATGTGTTGCTTGAGAAGAAATAATTGAAATACTAAATGCTTGCCATGATGAACCTTGTGGTGGTAATTTTTTAGGAAAAAGGATTGCATATAAAGTGTTACAGGCTGGTTATTACTGGCCTTCACTATTTAAAGATGCGGCCAAGCATGTGAGCCAGTGTGATCAATGTCAAAGGATGGGCATACCTACTCTCAAATATGAGATGCCACTCCAACCACATGTTCACATTGAACCATTTGATAAATGGGGGATGGAATTTGTAGGGCCTATTAATCCATAATCATGAGGTAAGAGGTATATCCTAGTTTGTACTGACTATGTGATAAAGTAGGTTGAAGTACAGGCTTTGCATGATTCAAAGGAGAAAACTGTAGTAGACTTTTTGTATTCAACAATTTTTACAAGATTTGGAGTCCCAAGGGAGATCACAACAAATCAAGGACCTCAATTTACTTCAAGGATGATCCAAAAACTCATGCAACAATACAAAATTAGGCATAACAAAACCACTCCCTACCATCCATAGGCAAATGGGCAAGTTGAGGTGACCAACAGAGAATTGTAAAATATCTTGAAAAAGATAGTGCAGCAACACAAGAAGGATTGGGCTACTAGATTACCAGAAGCAATGTGGGCCTATAGGACCACCTAGAAGACTACTACTAGTTTCACACCATTTCAGTTAGTCTATGGGAAAACAACCATGATGCCTATAGATTTTGAAGTTAAAACACTTAGGATTGTTGTAGAATTGAATATCAATCTGGATGATGCACAAAAATATAGAATTTAGTAGCTTAATCAGTTGGATGAATACCGTCTTGAGGCTCTACAGAAAACAAATATCATTCAAAAACAAAGGACCAAGTGGCATGACCACCACACTAGGCCAAAGCATCTTAAAGTGGGAGAATGGGCATTACTCTATGATTCTCGATTCTAGGAAAGAAATGGCAATCTTATGCAATGTTGGATGGAGCCATATGAAGTAATTGAAATCATCAATAATGGGGTTGTAAGAGTTAGAACAATAGATGGCAGCAACATTATATTGACAGTCAATGGCCACCACTTGCATCCATACTATATCTAAAGCATACATGATTGGGTCTAGATTAGGCATGGGGGAGACCCCAGTTGATTCTGATTTTATCTTGAGTCAGTGAGATGTGGACCTAGTCCACGTAGTCCCAAAGACAATTATTCTTTCAAAATTTTCTTTTTTTTAGTTGTGTTTTTGTTTTGCATGGACAATGCTCTTTGTGCAACTGTTAGGCAGCCTGGGAGACCTAGGCCTAACAAGCACAAGATCCATGAACCTACAATTTCTAGGAGAATTTTCTTGCAATAGGAGTAGCTTGTACCTATTCAGAGAGGGGAATACTAAACCTGAACTTGCACAAGAGTGTTTGGATTGGTCTTTTTAGACAATAAAACACTCAACTGCTAGTTTAGGTGTGGATGCTAATTTTGTACATGTTTTTCAATCAGAAGCACTGAAAGGCTTGATCAACCTGATAGCGCATATACAAGGACAAGTCAGCATATGTTGAATAAAATAAAGTGTCATGCTTTTTTATTATAAGGGGAGAAACCTACTTTTCATTATTATAAAAGGTGTCTACTTCCCGTTGTATAGGGAAAGGTACCTGCTTCTCGTTGTACAGCGAAAGGTGTTTGCTTCTTGTTGTACAACAGAAGGTACCTGCTTCTTGTTGTATGATGGAAGGTACCTGATTTCCATTGTACAATGAAAGGCGTCTGCTTCCTAATGTATGGTAGAATCCATCTACTTCCTTTTGTATGCTTCATGGTGCCTGACTCCTAGTATGTTACGAAGATGGAATTTGCATCACGTTTCCTAGTAGCTCAATGCCTAACTCCCAATTTTTCAAGAGAACAATAGACTGCTAGTTTTTGGGAAACTGACACCAAATATTCTTAACATATATGTAAAATAAATAAATAAATAAAAATAATTTTTGTATAAATTTTGTTTTACAATTATGACACCCAACAGTTAGCAAAAAGGCATATGCTTCCCATTAGGCATAAGCACCTGATTGCTAAGGCGCATGATTGTTAATGCATCTACTTCCCATTTTAAGTAAAGTGTTTGACTGCGAAGGTGTCTGCTTGCCATGTAAGCAAAGAACCCGATTCTTATGGGGCCTATTTCCAGTTTCCAAGGCACCTACGTGCCATAATTTAAAATGAAGGTGTCTAATTTCCATACGAAAAAGGTGCCTAATTTCCATCTACTATGGTCATTTTCTGCCTTGATAGAAAAATACGTTAGCCTTGAGATGTAGCCTGAGCCACATTAGCACCCCATACACGTGCAAAGTCAAATCCACCATGAAAAAAATTAAAAGTTGACGTCAACCAATTTTTGAGGAGACGTTTGTCGTCCCAAGGTGATACATTTTTCTAATTTTTGTTTTTAATTTGTGTACGATTTCTTGAATAACCCACAGTGCAACTACCAAGAACCAATCACATCAAAGGAAATTAATTGCATGGGAACCATAGCCATCATTATCCATTGCAGTTTACCCCATTATCAAACGCAAACCAATAGCGGTGCACCACGGACATTTACACATATGCACCCACAAAACAAATTTAGGTGCATGTTTAAATTTTTTTTTTCTTGTCTATATTGTTTTCATGAACATGTGTGTCTATGGAAATGTGTCAGCACAACCCCCCATTATCACCTTAACCACTTGAACAAATCCACTTGTCATGATGTTGCATGGCACACCTCTGATTGGTCGACATTTTATGGTTATCACTTTCACACAATCAAGCACATGCTCGAAGGAAATTTACTGTGGATAACCATAATCACTGTTGATTACGGTAATTAACCGCTAGCGTGCATGAACGCAGATGTTTTAAAAAGTTTGTTACCAGCTACTATGTAGCCAACTTCAACAAGAAAAACATAGAGTAGTCAGGCATAGTGGTAATTCGAATGGGAGGCAGTAACATTGTTGAGTGAATTATGAATTAGAGGTAAAGCATGGGGGGAAAGTCAAAAAATAATGACCTTAAGAAAAGTGAGTCAATCAATTTCTTAGGAATTTTTGTAGACGTCCAAACACAGTTGGATGCTACAAAATGGATGGACTACTATCAAATAGTCAATCAGGGCCAAGATACGATTGTAGTAAATGAATTTACAACATCGATGAGTGAGGGGGCAGTGCGCATGCGAGGGTTGAAGATCCCAGTAACTAAGGACTACATCACCAGAGTTACAGACCTCCCTCTTATAGGGGAGCACACGTACAAGGAGGATAACCTTATCCTCTGTGCACAGAGATTTTTTGGAGCACCAACTAAGTACCTGATGCGTGTTGGCTTGCCAAAACAGCACAGTCTCAAGCTCTAGAGGGCCATTTTTGAATATATCACCCATTTCTTCACATGCTCTGGTAGGTACTCCCACTTGAATGCCAACCACTTCCATTTCCTCAATCATATTCTGCATGGGTATAAAATCAACATCCCCCACTACCTTGCATACATCTTAAAAGATGAGGCCAGGAGATACCAAGCAGGTACCACCTTTACCCTGGCTCATCGTGGCCTGATTTCTACCTTGGTGAGATATGCAGATTCACATTGAAATGTGATAATTGAGGAAGTTCTAGGCACTAGTGTGGTAGTAGGGGTACAAGCAGAGGAAGAGATGCCCATCCAAAATGAACAATCAGCCCAGGAGTCGACAAAACGAGAAAAGATGGTGCCTATGTCCCAGCCTGCAGGAAATATAGGTGAAGCATGACATGTCTCGTTCCTTGATTTTCCCTAATTTAGGGAGGAAGCAGGGCATACATCGTCCCCTTATGCACCCCAATTTGAAAATGTGATAGAGAAATATTTTATGTCTATCTCTACCAGGATGTGAAGCAAGATAATAAGGGCATCGAGGGTGGTTTCGAGATCATCCAATGAGGAGACACCCATTGATGAGATCAACAAGGAGGAGTATTTATCCCACATTTTACAAGACATTTCATGTGGGCCAACTCCTCAACAAGAGGTGGCCATGGCAGATGTACCACAAAAAGGCCAAGCAAAGGATCTGTAGTAGTTGTAGGTTTTGAAAGAGTAGGCTTCCACTTGGGAAGCCAAATTTAAAGAGAAACAGGCTCTGTTTGAAGATTCCATAAAGGAGGCCACCTTAAAAATGCATGAATTGTATCAAACAATTCGACAACTACAAATATAATTGCAATTGTAGGGCGGACTAGGAGGAGCCGAGCAACGGACTAGAGTTGATGCGATAGTGCAAACCAATGGGGCAATAGAATTACCCCCTATTGATAAGGAAATAGAATAGGGAAATGCTACAACAATGGAAGTAAAGTAGCTCTACTCTATGCCCCCCTTTGTAGAGCAGGTAATTCAGGAGGATGAGGTTGAAATTGAAGAACCTCAAAATGCAAAGCAACCTACAAAGGGGGGAAAATATGGAGAAAATGAAATGAAGGCCAAAGAGCCTCAAATTACAGGCAGGAAGGGAGAGGCAAAGCACTCTCCAATTAATACAAGGGTAGATAAGCCTCAAGAAGAAGCAGCAATTCCTAATGTGCAGTAAGAAGCTACAGAGGAAAAATAAATAGTCCTTGATGTGCAACAAGTAGTTGTAGAGGACTAGGAGGCTCAGCAGCCTGCATCCCTTGTACACCAGGAAATAATAGTTGCACCAATGTACCCTTGGGTACAAAGTATCAAGCTGAGATCAAAACAAAAATTCATAAGGCCATCTCAAATATGACCTAGAACCAGAGACAGAGTTGCAGAGTTGAAGGCTCTGGGTATTGAATCTGACAAGGAATCAGAGCTGGATTCTGATGAAGAATGGGAGGCAGCAAAGAATCTGTTTGCTGCCCAAAAATAGAGATTTGAGGAGTTTAAGGAGGAAATTAAGGCAGAAAAGAAGAACTGGAAGGCCTCCAAGAAAGCCCTCAAGGAAGTAGAAAATGAATCAAAAAAGGAAGCCAAAAAACAATCTAGCAGACCCTGCAGGAATATTCCAATTGCTCAACCTGAGCAGTTCTGGCATTTGTACAGGTCAGAATATAGAAAGTCTTCGAGGATACAGACATACTTTAGGAAGATGGGATTTCTACACCCTTTGCAGAAGGAAGATTTGGCATCAAGTAGTAGAACTCCCCTTGTGTCAAAAATAGAGGTCCAAGCTGAACCTGAGTTTGACCCAACTGGGGCAAATTTTCCCACAACTAAGGTTGCTAAGAAATCTAGCATCCCATTTTAAGGTAAGGAATCAGTACCTATGGGTGAGAAGTTTCCACCTCACTACGAGTACTGTAAAATGGCTAAGCCTACATTCCAGAAGGATACCATCAGCTTCTCTGGTTTTTATCTAAATTTTGATAAGGGCAAGGTGGCATGGACCAGAGAACTGCCCAAGAAGAGAGCAGGGCCAAGTGAACCACTTCGGTGCAGCAAACACCAGAAGCAGCAGGGACAAGAGACAGTAGCTCCCACAGCACCAAAGAGGTGAAAGCCCTAGGACAAAGAGAAATTCAAGGTGTCTAAGAGGAAGATAACATAGATCAACCGGGCCTATTGGGATGAGGTGAATAGAACTGGTAATTACTAGTAAAGTGGCACACGGACGTGCCACCCCTTAAGCATGGGGGGATGATGAGCCACATAATTGTTCATTTTTTGTACTCTTTTCTCCATAATGTGCGGCATATATTCTAGTAGATATAAATGTTTTATGGAAATTATATATATAATTGACATTTTATTTTGCATGTTCTCTAATATTTGTCTTTAAGTATAATTTATGTAGATTTAGTGGAAATCGTTGCATTTTGGCATGCTTTCGTAGAGGTCCAACTCGAACCTGGCACTTACAAATTAATGCAAGAAAAACATCTACAAAATATCGATAAATAAGTACGAATTCAGGCACCTAAGTCCTTTGAAGCGCCTGACTTCCATTCAACACTTAACTGTTAGGCGCCTACTTTTTGTTAAGGTGCTTGCTTTCCGTTAGGTGCCTGCTTCCCATTATACGATGGAAGGTGCCTGCTTCCCGACTTCTTCAATCATAGCGCCTGATTTCTATTTTATGCCAAAACTTCAACACGGCTTTGTGGTCGGTAGAACAGAGTGAACACTTCGACAACCAGCGTGAAGGGATTTTCAGCATCACAACCAAACATGGGATAATGTCAAAGGTGACTCGTCACCTATTTTTTAGCTAATATGTAAGATAATTTTGTAAGTTGGGCAAATCAAATATTAGCGTATTATAAAAATAGAATACATTGAAATATCATAATATTTTACCTGACTCCTATAATTAAGCAAACGGTTGTAACAGGGTTGGTCGCATACCTTATAAATATGTAGTCCACCCCTGAAGAAGACCCTCCAAACTATTTATGTAAATTTATTTTACGCCAAAACTTCAACATGGCTCTATGGTCGGTGGAATAGAGCGAACACTTCGGCAACCAACGTGAAGGGATTTCCAGCATCACAACCGAACATGGGACAATGTCAAAGGTGACTCGTCACCTATTTTTTAGCTAATATGTAATATAATTTTGTAAGTTAGGAAAATCAAATATTAGCGTATTCTAGAAATAGAATACACTGAAATATAATGATATTTTATCCGAATCCTATAATTAAGCAAACGGTTGTAATAGGGCTAGCCGCATACCTTATAAATATGTAGGCCACCCCTGAAGAAGACCCTCCAGACTATTTATGTAAATTTCTTCTACTATAAACTCATAATAAATCTCTACATTGTTCCCGTAAAAACATCTTCTAAGCATCCGGTGATTATTCTACCACAGGCAAAACCTGCTGGAAGCATGAGCCCAATTACAACAGAGTTCTTCCCTATTTTCCCTATTTTTTGCAATTGTTTAATAGATTAATTTATTTCCAGTTATTTTCCCTATTTTTTGTAATTTCCAGCAAGGTAGTTATTTAGATTTTGAATGTTTTTAGTCATTTTTCTTAGAATTAGCATGATATTATTGGTTTAAAACATAAACTTCAACGAACACCAAACACCCCCCAAACCATAATCCAAGGGACTCATCTCTAAAAGAGAAATTACAAGCATAGATTTTGCACTGCTGCTCACAAGACTATGAGCTACCCTTGGTTGACAATTAAATGGAGGCAATTAATTTAACCATAGAAAAACTAACCAATGTTTTTCCCAACATATAGTTTAAATATTTTCACCTGTATGCTCGCAACTCGACAACCGACACTAAAATTTCAGTCATGTAAACCCACCAAAGTATGGATATGAAACCCATACTCGATTAGGGAGCACAGGTCATACCTATCCTGACCCAGTCTCACCTAGTCAGCATTATACCCTTTAAAGAGAAGTACATACAAATTTTCCAGGCTATGTTAGTTCTTTGATCTGGTATTGACCAAATAGATCGAGTTCATAGGATTTAAGCCAATGGATGAAGATGAAACCCACCATCATTGGACTCTATTAGTGGTTGGGTGTGAATTCCAACTCACTAATGTTTAATTGTGACATGGTGTGTGAGGGTTCTTTTTAAGCTTTGCATGAAAAAATTAAGTGCATCATAGAGCAATCATGCTTTTTCCTATATGCCTAAAAAATATTTTCATTTCAGAAAAATGCACATCTAAAGAACTATATGATGTTCAGAGAATGCAATATTTATGAAAACATGGCCTCTAATTGGGCCTCAAGCATGCAAACTTTAAAACACAAGCTAACTATTAGTCATTGTTCTATACATCAGGCAACAGAACTAACCACTGGACAGAGCCACAGCTCAAAAAGCTAGTTGTTGTTGACAATAGCAGCTGAAAATGCTAGCCGCTATTGTCAGTCATGGTTGATAGCAAATAGGTAATTTTACATTTTTTTTTCCTTTAATCTTTAGCTAGATGATCTAATTAAGCTAATGACATGAAAAATACAAAGGCAAGAAATTACAAAAAAGGGACAATTACCTGGAATCCCTCATCCGATGAAGAGACAGGTTGTCTATTATATTTTTCTCTATTTTTTTGCTAGCTATGGCTATTAAACATGGCTGATACTATGCACCGCAACTTTCAAACGTGGCTAATACCTGCAATAAAAACACAAAAATATCAGTTAGTGACAGCGATTTTTTTATGTTTTTATCGTGATCGCCATCTATACAATCCATGAATGCATGTACTTAAGCTATTGTACCATTATACCAATAAAACAATAAAGCATGTAAAATAATGAATTAACAAGAATATGCAATTTTCTTTTATTAAATCATGATGAATCTCGGTTACAAGTAGGTCCCTCTTAGGGATACCAAATCTTGATACAATGAACACAATATTTTATAGCCCCTAAATGGGGGTAGAACAATCCACAAGCCTTCTAGGCTCGACACAAACTAATTAAGGGTTGATGGATCCCTTCTTCTCACTTGCTTTGAAGAAATTGATTTGAAAGTGCCTTGAAGTTACCAAGAATTTGTATCTTTCATGCAAGAAACAACAAAACACAATTAAGAGCATATGAGGTCTCTCATGATGAGGTTTTTTCTAAGAAATTACAAGAAATATGGCAAATATACAAATAAAGCATAAATATTTGTAAATATACTTATAAAATGTCTAAATTATGGTAAAGCATGCTTGAAAAATAGTAAATCTAGTCAATCTAATACATAATTTGTAATGAAAACATGAAATAGATCTAATCTAAGAATATTAATGCAAACTAGTAAATATGATGAAATAAGGGTAAATCTATCTCAAATTCTACTAATTAACCGTACAAATATGCAAATAAAGGTTAATCTAAGCTAGATCTAACTAATTGCATGAATGAAATTGACAACCTACGGCTAAATGGAGGGAAAAGAGTATCAAACCCTAGTCGCAAGTTTTAAATGTAGTTGGCTCTGTTAACCGTGGCTGACAGTCATGACTGAGGGAAACTCCTCTTTCTCTTGCAACCAGGGCCTAAAACTCCTAATTCCTTCGAGGAATTGATGATCAAGGGTTGCCTTGTCATTCTGGAATAGGTTGGTGGTGAAGTTCACTCAAATTTGCAATGGAAGTGGTTCAATTAGGAAAGCTTACTCCTCAAGCTCTTAGGATCTTCATTGCTTCAAACGCAGTCATGATTCTCCAAATGGACAGCATGTAGACACTCCTCAAGGGTTGTAATTGGTGCTCTCCAATTTGATCAGGCTTCACTACATTCACTTGAACTCTCTTCTCCATTTTCTCCCAGATTTGGAGGGGGTATTATAGCCCTCTCAATTCCTCATCTTAGCTTCCTTGAGAATTTAAGATCAATAATTGGGAGGTTGGAGCAATTGGGAGGAAGAATCAAAATCTTCCTCGCTCAAAACCGCCTAAGATCAGTTGCCATGGTTGTTGCAACTAATTTTAGCTTGGCTCGGGAGTCTGAGATAGTTACAGAGCTAGTTTTGGCTCCTTAACATGGCTAGGACCTTAGCTGTAGGTGTCACTCATGGCTAAGACCATAGTTGCGGATGCTATATGTGACTAAGACTAAGTAGGCCAAAGATGCCTAAATTGAGTGGTTAGAACCACTGTTTACCTTAGAAAGGTCCAAGATCATTCATATGGTTTGCAAGAATGCCCATATGAGTAGTCTCCTAAACATGACATGTTTTAGGTGTCTACACATTGTGTCATCCATTTCACACATCCATTATGGCCAATATTTTTATGAAAACTATTTTTAAATTACATGGAACGCCTTGCTCCATTGTCAATGATATGGATCCCATTTTTACTAGTCATTTTTGGTAAAAACTATTTAGGTTATAGGGTACACACTTGAAGATGTGCACTACATATCACCCTCAAATTGATGGATAAACTAAAGTGGTGAATAAATGTGTAGAAATATATCTTCATTATTTTACCTTAGAAAGAAAAAATCAATGGGCTCATTAGTTTCCATTGGTCACATTTCATACTACAACAAGGATGACCCTATATGAAGTACTTTATGGATAAAATCCCTCTATGATGACTTCATATTGACTAGGTACCTTAATATTTCTAGTAGTTGAGATGGCCCTTTAAAAAAAAAGACATTGTGAAGACACTTAAAGACAATATAGTCAAAGCACAAAATTGAATGAAGCAACAAGTTGATCAACATCGTATAGAGTATGCTTTTAAGATGAGTGATATGGTATTTTTAAAACTATATCCATATAAATAGACATCAATCACAAATAAGGATAGTTAAAAATTAGCACCCAAATACTATAGCCCATACAAAATTTTAAAGAAAGTGGGTTAGGTCGCTTATTAGTTGGAGTTGCCACTGACAACAAAGATTCATGCAATATTTCATGTCTCATGTCTTGAACATGTCAAGGGTGAAAAATATAGAGTATAAATAGTTCTACTAGAATTGGATAAAGAAGGGACAGTTAAACTTCGTCCAAAGACAATAGTAGGCACCAAAGAGTGTTTTATTCACCATAGGGCTATCAAGGAAGTATTGATACAATAGAGCAATTTACCATAGGAATATGTGACATGGGAGTCATAGGATATATTGTAGCAATTTCTAGAGTTGTAGCATTGAGGACAAGTTGCTTTTGAAGTGAGAGGGCATGTTAGGGCTCCACCCTAACCCTATTAGTTAGTTATAATATTAATTAGTTAACGTTAGCATTATGTGTGTGAGGGTAGCTAACTTGTGGCAACCCTAGCATTAGTTGTAGGTAGGGAGCCGACTTGAGGCTAACCCTAGCATTTAGTGTTACTATATATTGTATTGTGATACCATATTAGGGTATCATTGAACATTATTTTTTAGCAAGCGTTTCTCTAAAAGTTTTCCCCCTCAGAATGGTGTAATGAAGATTATGATTGTTCATGTTTTTTCTCTTATCTACTATTCTCCATGGTAAGAGTCTCATTTTTCTATTGTGATTATCTGAATTAAATTGTTATATCTTCCATATTTGCACTTTAGTTCTATTTCCACTCGATTTTTGTTATAAGTGCATTGCAAACACTATATTAGATTTTATAATACTTTGTCAAAAATAAATAAAAGCAACACATCAACTCAATTTATATATTATAAGAATTGGAGAGAAAAATAAAATAATTCTAATGCACTAAAGATAAAGGAAGCTATTAGGCACCCATATTAAATTATTAGTATAAGATTACATTGATATAATAGATCAAGTCAATGTATAAATACATCAATGGTTAATGACAAGTTACTTGACCTTTGATTAACATAACTTTAGGGTAAATATTTAGTAAACTTAATTATGACAAGGTTAAATAATGGTCCCATAGAATAAATACATATATCCTTGTTAAAACTCATATAATGATTACTTATAAACTCATGCGTCACTAAATTATATAATGTTAGCCTTAGCCAAATAAGATTGTATAACAATTTTCCAACAAGATCAACCTTAATGAGTTCAAGATAATTGGTGGGAGCAACAAGTTTCATATCATAAACCAAGGTTTCAATCTCCTAGGTGACATTAACATTTTGATCTAAGGCTCCAATTCCTTAGATGAATTATATAATTATCTAATGCCATTAGAATGAATTAAAAATCTAGACTCCCATAACAAAGACCTAAGCTTAAATCCCATGAGATGATATAGACATAATTGCCAAAATAAATTGTTGTAAAGGTAGAATAGATTTTGATACCCACAAGACCATAAGCCATATGGAACAATTCTCTAGAGGATGTTGTTCACCCGACATACATTTATCTAAACATACTTTGGTTATTAGAATATGGTGTATAACCTTATCCCCTTTCAAATTCGAACCTTAAACCTTGTAATAATATTACGTGGATTTTTATCTCAAACGGGCTTCAGCTCTTCTTTAGGAGGTCCAAGGTTCAAACCACGGCATGGGTGAGTGTGTGAGGGGGTAGGTGTGTGTGGTGGGTGAGTGTGTGAGGTGGTAGGTGTGTGATGGGTGAATGTGTAAGGGGGTAGGTATGTGGTGGTTGCGCGTTAAATTTCCTATTGATAAGCATAGATCTTGACTTTATGAGAGGTCATGGTTGAAAGGAAATTGCTCAACTTTGCACGTTTGTGATAGAAATTTCTCACATTAACCAAATTTAAAAAATATATATCATGTAAATGTTTGAAATACAATGAAAATGTGATACTATAAAAGTGGCTTTCTTTCCCCTTTTATAAGACTAATTAAAATTTATGTTTTAAAAAACTTGAACTTTGAGTACAAAAACTAAGATTCGCATCTGACTAGATATATAATTAAAAGATTATTTCAATAACATATAACCACTTAAAAATCTATGTTTTTCTTATTATTTTAAATATTTTTATCGACTTTAGACACCTTGGGCGCTACAACTTATATACATTTGAAATAAACTGTTATGTAAGTGAACTATATGTTGACATAAATCTAAACTTGCTTTGGTTATCAAACCATTTAATGTGCTTGAGGTTAGTTCAATTGTTTCGTGCAGTTCTGTCCTCAGTAACCTAGTATGGAATTTTTCTGCTTTCCTTAATTTTTTTTGTTAGCATTCATTCAATTCTCTTAAACGTTATATGAAGAAATACCTGAAATAAACTTATGCTTGTCATAAAGTGAGAATAATCATAGCTTGAAGAAAGCATTCTGCGTTTTCGTGAGGTTTGGCCAAGTTGGATGAGGATGAGGATGAGGATGAGGATGAAGATGAAACAAAGCAGCAAATAAAAATGGGAAGATTAACATTTTTTAGATGAAGGTTGAAGTTTTCAAGGTTAACCAAATGATAAGACTTTGGGTACCTATTAAGAAGAGATTTAGGTGGGGCATGTCTAATAATTAGAGTAAAGGTAGTAGTCTGATTTGAGTCAGCTGAGTGCTTGCCAATTTGAAGATGCGGTACCAACCTTGAGCCTCTCTTAATCCGGAACACATGTACCAACCTTGAGCCTCTCTTAATCTGGAACATTTTTACTGATGAGAAGTAAAAGTTATAAAGGTAGCTTCAATGATTTAACCTGTGTTCACAAAAACCTTCGAAAAAATATCTACCTTCATATCCAACTATTACAAATAAAAAGATGTTATCGATTCCCTAATATCAACCAAAAAAAAGTCTCCAAGAGCAAATAA
Source organism: Wollemia nobilis (assembly GCA_028583015.1). Classification (NCBI taxonomy): domain Eukaryota; kingdom Viridiplantae; phylum Streptophyta; class Pinopsida; order Araucariales; family Araucariaceae; genus Wollemia; species Wollemia nobilis. Next base: position 6,740,066 of record JAQPPZ010002441.1, on the reverse strand, counting down.
AAATATCAATGAAAGTGGTCGTTTGGAAATTGAGGTTTTAGTAAAGCGGAATAGTTGTCACCGTCTACCAAGAAATTTGCAGATATCGATGTCCTGCGGAGGGCGTGGTGATCGTCGCTGGATATTAGATGAGTTTCGAGATTTGACACTGCCCCTTCAGGCTGGGCCCTGACAGATTACAGATTACAGGTACATAAACATTCGCATGAGAGGCATCAAACGAGGAAGGGATACCTCTCGGCATACTCAATACCTCATTGGTGCTTCCAACGAGGTAACAACTCTGCCTGCCCACCAACAAGTCCAACTTCATCCCAACTAAATGTTCAAACTTCAAACAAACAAACAAGGCAGAAGGGAAGGGATGTTCCTGTCTTTTCTCATCATCAATTTAAAGGCCAAAAGCCAACCCAGTTGGCCCAGTGAAAAACAATGGAGAAGAATAGTATTAGTTCGTCGAGGGCTAAGGCTAGGACTAGTTCGTCAGAAATGAAGATGGAGGTGGAGATGTTGCAAGCAGAGTGCCAAATTCTGCGAATGCAGAAAGAGGAGACAGTCAAAATGTGGGAACAAGACAGCCGAGAGATGGAAACCGCCATCCGCGTGGCCCATTCCTTGTGTTCCGCTCTCCACACTCTTCTTAAGGCCCAGGTTGGTTTTCTGATCAGTCTCCCATTTCTCATTCTCTCTTTCATTAACCCATTCATCTTGCATTTGGCTATAGAATACAATTTGGGTATGAAAAGATATCATTTACAAACTGTTTTAACATATTCTTATGTTAAAATTTTGTTCACTTTAATACCTCTTCTCTTTTTTTACTTTTAAAACTCTCAGGGCAGAAGGAAGATTATAGACGAAAAGATGGTGAATGTAATTATGGAGGGCACCTTGCATGTGGGGATTCAAAGTTTACGAGAGAGGCTGGAAAAGTTGAGAAGCAACTCTGAAATGAGGGAAATGGAACTGAAAAGAGGGGAGGAGGAGGGCAGGTCCTGCTGTCCCAACAAATCTTGCGTGTTTGCCATTAGAAACGTTATAGAACAGTTGCAGGCGGAAAGCCGACAATTGTCGGAGCTTCTACAGCTTTTACCCGTCTTTGAGAAACAAGTGCAAGAGCTCCGCAAGTCTAGAGATCTCTGGCAGTCCACAGCATTATGTGCCACCAGACATGCCGCTGCACTCAAGAAATCGGTACATTTTTGCTTTGGGTTGATTTTCTTGTTTTTTATCGATTAATGTGATGATGCAAATCTAATGATATATTTGATGATTGGAATTTAGTAGATATATGAATGGCGGCATAAGGCACATTCCTCTCAGGTCGAGTTTTGGCACTTGCAATCAGAAATCGAGCATCTCAGAAATCAAACTCAAAGGAATTCGGTGCTGTATCATGAAAAGATTGCAAGCAATGAGCCTGTTCAACGAGATAAGATTGATCACCCCTTTGAGAATGGCGTCACCAGCGTTTGGAGTGGGAGTGAGCTGGAGAAGAGCCACAGTAACGGCCCACGTTTGTACAGTCCACGACGGAAGCCTCCGTTCCACAAGGAACGAAACCTTCCTCCAGTACGAAAGGGATGTTGTGAACGATCTCAAAACAGTGGAGATGCTAACGGTAAAACAAATAAAAATAATGGGGTTATGATCTCGCAAGAGAACTTGAGAAATCAGAGATCTGCTAGTATATTGAATGATATGTCCAATGTTAAATTTGAGTAGAAATCTACCCAACTATAACATTGAACAAACTCTTCTTGAGTTCTAAAAAGATTTAGTTGGCTCATACGTTTTCCAATGACATGGGATCGTTTGATGGAATGATTAGTCTGATAAATACAACATTGTTGACTGCTAAAAAGCACCCTAGAAGAATTAGAGAAGGTGGAATATGCCATTAGAAAGGAACATTTTGCTTGTGCAAGGCCTTCTTCTAAGGGTCCTGTTGGAAATGCTAATATCATTGCAAATCAGCAATGGCATGTGTCTGAAATATTTTTACTAAAGCTTGGACCCAAACTCCATCGTACCACTTAGATAATGATTAGCATAATTTAGTGAAGCGTTCTTTAATTTCTCTTAATTTTATATTGAGTGGACAATTAAGTCAATGATAACATTGATTATGATACATCAACAAACAAATAAATAAATATATATATTTTTGATGTATCATAATCAATTTATATAATTTAATTTTTATTTAATTCATATTAATTTTATCAAATTAAATTGCATTTTTTATTTTTAAAAGGAAAAGATTTATTTACTTAACAAAAAGTACGAAATTCTCTAATCAAAAGTTCAAAATGAACAAAGTATTCTAAAAAATAAAGTATGAAAACAAAAAAGATCTTATTTTTAAAGTCCTCTTCATCCTCGCATATCATCTTTACCTTTTTGCTTCTTGATGATTTGGTGGCAATAACCAGGGACTATATCTATTGCCTAATTTGTTAGTGTGTCAGTCTCTTTATTGAATTCATGCCTGAAGTGTTGATAGGATATTTTACCAATTATCCTACCTAGTTGTCTAATTCTGTCTTGAATAATCTTCAATTCTAAAGATCTAAGATCTTTATTTTTGGCAAGAGCTGTTATTATCAGTTTAGAATCCCCGTAAATTGTGACCTGAGTATTTCCTTGCTTTACCACCAATTTTAAGTCGATCACATCTAATAGTCTTAACCACATTGTTAGATGTTGTTCCCAAGTTGATCATGTATTTGAGCAAGATCTCACGAGGTCCTGTAAGAATCAATCCCCCTGTCGATGCTTGATCAAGGTTGGACTTGGAGACACCATCAAAGAAGAGTGTCGAGAAACATATGTCAGGCAAATAATTGTTTGCTCTACGGCCTTCCTGTATCAGGAAAGCTTGGAGTTTAAGTTGGTAGATCGTTCTTCTTTCTATGGGTGACAGATCTTCTTCATACTCTTGTTGACAAAAACTAGATTTGACATTTAGGACTAATTCTTCTTTTATCCTTCGTATTAGAGTTGTGTTGTCCTTACATTTACCTTCAAAAATCCTCTAGTTTCTGTCCAACCAGTTGTGCCAGATGACAAAATATGGTATGGAGCTCCACAAATATTTCAAGTGGGGCTTACCTACCAATTTACTTTTATATTCTTTGTTCCACTTGGTAAAACATGTGTCTATGGTTAACCTTCCAAAATAGGAAGTGCCAAGAATTTTGGTTATTCCTAACCAAATTGAAATTGCCTTTGGGTATTCAAATAAAAGATAGAAAATTGTTTCATTGTTTTGCCTACACATGTAACAAATATGAGGCCCTGCTATACTCCTCTTTTACAGATTATCACCCGTTAATATTTTATTTTGAGAGACTAGTCAATTGAATACTTGCAGTTTAGGTGGTGCTCTATTTTTCCATGCTATCGATGGTTTTTTGTTGATAAGCTCAATCTACTGATGTTGAACTCTTAGATGCATTGAGTATTCTCCATTATTGTTGATGCTACCCCAAATAAGTTTGTTTGGCATCATGGTATGAAGAGGTCTAATGCTCGCCACATGGGACTTAAAATAATTCCAATCTCCTTGAAGCTGAGATGGAATGGGAGGAGAGATCCAGTTCAGAGTTTCTAAGGTCCAATAAAATAAGTCACCTAGTTTGAGTATTCTTTGGCTTTCCAAGTGATTCTCCAATTCAATTGGAGTTATCTCTCTTAATGGTGGATTTCCTAGGATTGGGTCCTCCCATAGATTGTTTGACTTACCATCTCCCAGTAGTCAAGAAATTATATCCTCTATTATGCTCTTTGCAACGATTATATGTTCCAAACCAACGAGGCTATAGGAATTTTATCTGTGTTTGAGCATTTAAATACCTGTTTGATTATTTACATACTTGTTGACTAGTATACGATGCCATGCTCGATTGTGTTTAAGCATGTTTTCGAGAATTTTTGCTCCTAGTACTTTCGAAACTATCTCCATTTTTTTTATTCTCAATCCTCCTTGAATTTTACTTTTGGTGACCATCTCCCAATTGACCAAGTGGAACTTTTTTCTTTCTGATTACCTACCTCCTTGCCATAGGAAGTTGCATATGATTCCATCTACCTTTTGCAAAATAAACTTAGAAGCATGATATACTAATAGTTGGTAGACTGGAAGAGAAGCTAACACTGATTTGATCAATACTACCCTTCCTGCAAGATTGAACCAACTATTACTGTAACTTTATATCCTCCTAACCATATTGTCCAATGTTGGGGTCCAGTAGTCTCAGGCTTTGAGGTGGAAGCTCATGGGCACTCCTAGATATCTGAAGTGTTTTTCTATGCTAGACTAAAATCCTAGGATAGTGTAAAATATTTTGACTCTTATTGTTGCAACAATTTATGTATAGAACTCACTATTTTGAGTGTTTATATGAGCCCTGATAGCTTGTGTGAACCAATACGAGCATTGCTTGAAATGTCTAACATTTTTCTTAGTAGTGTCGCCTAGCAGAATGATATCATCTGCAAATTGGGCATGTGTTACAGCTTTGCATCTTGTTGTTGCCTCTATCCCTATTATTTTTCTTTCTCTTCAAAGTTGGTTAATTAATCTTCTAAGAGTCTGAGCTAAAATGATATAAAGGTATGGTGATAGTGGATACCCTTGTCTAACTCCCCTTGTAGCCTGAAAGAAATTTTTTGGTTCTCCATTTATTAAGGGGGCTATCCAAGGATTTTTTTATGCATGCTTCGATCCACTTGATGACCTGATGTGGGAATCCAAACTTTTGTAGGACCTATTCTACAAATTGTATATTAACTCGACCAAAGGCGTTTGTCATATCAAGTTTTATAGCAATTTGTTTCTTTTTTATTTTCTACTACTGTGGAGGGCTTCATGCACTGTTATGATATTATCATATATTTGTTTTCCATGCATGAACCCGCCTTGCTCTTCTAATATTAGTTTGTCAAGATTCTTCTTTATTCTATTGGCCAGCAATTTGGTAATAATTTTATAGGAAGAGTTACATAGAGAAATTGGTCTGAATTTAGAGAAAGTAGCGGTATTTTTTTCTTTAAAAATCAATGCTAAAAAGGTGGAGTTGATGGCTTCAAGAAGATTACCTTTCACCCTTACATCCTCAATCATGTGTAGTAAATATTCTCCGATGATGTGTACATATTATTGGTAAAAGTTGTTTATAAATCCATGAGGTCCAAAAGCTTTATCCTTTGGTAGAGTTGTTATAAGTTTCTCCATAGTAATTGGTTGACTAAAATCATGTTTATCTTCCAACCTATATAATTAAAAGATTGTTTAATTACATATAACCACTTTAAAAATCTATGTTCTTATTATTATTATTATTGACTTTATTATTGACTTTAGACACCTTGGGCGCTACAACTTATATACATTTGAAATAAATGTTATGTACGTGAAAAGTGAATTATATGTTGACATAAGTCTAAACTTGCTTTTATTATGTAAGTGAAAAGTGAATTATATGTTGACATAAGTCTAAACTTGCTTTTGTTATCCAAACCATTTAATGTGCTTGAGGTTAGTTAAATTGTTTCGTGCACTTCCGTCCTCGGTAACCTAGTAAGGAATTTTGCTGCTTTCTTTGATTTTTTTTCAACTTTCATTCAATTCTTTCAAAGGTTATATGAAGAAAGACCTGAAATATACCTATGCTTGCCATAAAGAGAGAATCTTCATAGCTTGAAGAAAGCATTCTGCATTTTTGTGAGGTTTGGGCAAGTTGGATGAGGATGAAGCAAAGCAACAAATAAAAACTGGAAGAGGAACGTCTTCTCGGTGAAAAAGGGATGAAGCAAAGCAGTAAATTAAAACTGGAAGAGGAACGTCTTCTCGGTGAAAAAGGGATGAAGATGAAGCAAAGCAGTAAATTAAAACTGGAAGAGGAATAGTTGTTTATTGAGGTTTTAGTAAAGAGGAATAGTTGTTATTTATATTAGGTATTTCATTGATAAGTTTTTTCAATCTTTTAAAAAAGGTTCAGAGTTCAAATTTGGTGAGTGAACCAAATTTAAAAAAAAAAACCAAGGGTTAGGTGGATCTTACCAAGAAGAGACCTAGATTCAAACCTTAGAAGCCTGTTGCAAAGGTAGTAGTCTGATCTAAATCATTTGAGTGCGGTGGAATATGAATCCCAAGCATCCAATGCGGTGGTCCATTTCACGTTCGCCTATAAAACAATGAGGTAAAATAGGTCTGGTGGATGCAGCCTTTGAGGTGAAATAGGTTTGGTGGATGCATCCCTTGAGATGGAATACGAATCCCGAGCACCCGGTGCGGTGGTCCATTTCACGTTCGCCTATAAAACAATGAGGTGAAATAGGTTTGGTGGATGCAGCCTTCGAGGTGAAATAGGTTTGGTGGATAAGGTAAAATAGGTTTGGTGGATGCATCCCTTGAGATGGAATACGAATCCTGAGCACCCAGTGCACGTTCGCCTATAAAACAATGAGGTAAAATAGGTTTGGTGGATGGATCCCTTGAGATGGAATACGAATCCCGAGCATCCGGTGCGGTGGTCCATTTCACGTTCGCCTATAAAACAACGAGGTAAAATAGGTTTGGTGGATGCAGCCTTTGAGGTGAAATAGGTTTGATGGATAAGGTGAAATAGGTTTGGTGGATGCATCCCTTGAGATGGAATACGAAGCCGAGTACTCGGTACGGTGGTCCATTTCGCGTCAGGCTATAAAACGGTTTGGTGGATGCAACCACTGAAATGAAATAAGTTTGAAGGATGCAACTCCGGAACCAGGAATAGTTGTCACCGTCTACGATATCGATGTCGTGCGAAGGGTGTGGTGATCGTCGCTGGATATTGGATGAGTTTCGAGATTTGACACTTTCCCTTCAGGCTGGGCCCTGACAGATTACAGTTTACAGGTACATACACATTCGCATGAGAGGCAGCGAACGAGGAAGGGATGCCTCTCGGCATACTCAATACCGCATTGGTACTTCCAACGAAATAAGTACCCTGACTGCCCACCAACAAGTCCAACTTCATCCCAACTAAATGTTCAAACTTTAAACAAACAAGGCAGAAGGGATGTTCCTGTCTTTTTTCATCATCAATTAAAAGGCCCAAAGCCAACCCAGTTGGCCCAGTGAAAAGCAATGGAGAAGAATAGTATTAGTTCGAGGGCTGAAACTAGTTCGTCGCCAATGAAGATGGAGGTGGAGATGTTGCAAGCAGAGTTCCAAATTCTGCGAATGCAGAAAGAGGAAACAGTTAAAATGTGGGAACAAGACAGCCGAGAGATGGAAACCGCCATCCTCGTGGCACATTCCTTGCGTTCCGCTCTCCACACTCTTCTTAAAGCCCAGGTTGGTTTTCTGATCAGTCTCTCATTTCTCATTCTCTCTTTCATTAACCCATTCATCTTGCATTTCTCATTCTCTCTTTCATTAACCCATTCATCTTGCATTTGGCTATAGAATACAATTATAGTGTTAGGTATGAAAATATATCATGTTTAACATATTCTTATGTTAAAATTTTGTTCACTTTAATACCTCTTCTCTTTTTTTACTTTTAAAACTCTCAGGGCAGAAGGAAGATTATAGACAGAAAAGATGGTGAATGTAGTTATGGAGGGCACCTTGCATGTGGGGATTCAAAGTTTACGAGAGAGGCTGGAAAAGTTGAGAAGCAACTCTGAAATGAGGGAAATGGAACTGAAAAGGGGGGAGGAGGGCAGGTCCTGCTGTCCCAACAAATCTTGCGTGGTTGCCATTAGAAACGTTATAGAACAGTTGCAGGCGGAGAGCCGACAATTGTCGGAGCTTCTACAGCTTTTACCCGTCTTTGAGAAACAAGTGCAAGAGCTCCGCAAGTCTAGAGATCTCTCTCTGGCAGTCCACAGCATTATGTGCCACCAGAAATGCCGCTGCACTCAAGAAATCGATACATTCTTGTTTTGGGTTGATTTTCTTGTTTTTTTATCGATTAATGTGATGATGCAAATTTAATGATATATTTAATGATTGGAATTTTGTTGATATATGAATGACGGCATAAGGCACATTCCTCTCCGATCGAGTTTTGGCACTTGCAATCAGAAATCGACCATCTCAGAAATCAAACTCAAAGGAATTCGGTGCTGTATCATGAAAAGATTGCAAGCAATGAGCCTGTTCAACGAGATAAGATTGATCACCCCTTTGAGAATGGCGTCACCAGTGTTTGGAGTGGGAGTGAGCTGGGGAAGAGCCACAGTAACGGCCCACGTTTGTACAGTCCACGACGGAAGCCTCCGTTCCACAAGGAACGAAACCTTCCTCCAGTACGAAAGGGATGTTGTGAACGATCTCAAAACAGTGGAGATGCTAACGGTAAAACAAATAAAAATAATGGGGTTATGATCTCGCAAGAGAACTTTAGAGTTGACAAAACAAGGCAGAATTTGCCTTGTAGAAATCAGAGATCAGCTAGTATATTGTATGATATGTCCAATGTTAAATTTGAGTAGAAATCCACCCAACTATAACATAATATTAAAGTTACGGTTTTTTTTTGTGTAAAGTATGTATTTTCAAAAATTTTGGACTAATGATTTTAAAGTGTTGGATTTTTTTTCTTTTAAGTATGTATTCTTAAAAATTTTGAACTTTTTCTTCCTTTCATGTGAATAATTTTCAAGAAAATCATTACTTTTTGAAAAAAAATTGTCATAACATCGTTATAATACGCTTTAACTATATTTTCAGTGTTTTGAGATGCTATAGTGGCATCGACTTGTGAATATTTATATGTAATAGATAGATAGGTATTAACGTATATGAAATACACTTAATTTTATATGATTTTGTATTAATAAAACAAAAAATAAAATCAACATACTATTTGTAATGTGTTGGCTTGAAAATGTTAGGCTTAATTACATTATTAATTATTATTATCACACCTCAAGTTTAACATGTGTTAGTTGGGAGATTAATATAATTATTATAACTAATATTTTATGGTTATAACAATGAGCATATATTTAACTAATGTTATAACTATATTGTATGGTTATAACCATCTTATATGTATTTAAATATCTAAATATCTAGAGCATGATCAATAAGTTGGTTTTTATTATTTCCCTTATGCTCAAGAGAAGAGAGGGCCTTGTGAGAAATATTAGGTTTTTGAGAGGAGGAACTTACTACAAAATAAGACTCCTACCCCACCTAGATTTGAGTGAGAAAGAGAGCCAATAGAGTACCAAGACACTCAATATTACACTCTTCACTTATTGTGTTTAAAGTAATATCATGTCCCTCATCTCATCAATATGGGATTTTATTCTTTGAGAGAAGAAATTACAATGATCTCAAGATCAAGAATGGGCTCCTTTTGAGGTACAAGGTTGAGTTTGAGAGCATGTGTGAGAGTTATGTACTTTTGAGGACCACCACCACCATTCACCATCAATGGAAGCCCATCACAACTATCCATACATAGAAGAGATATTAGAAGAAACAATAATTCATTTCTTTTATTTTGGAGTAGATATCATTGTTGAAGCATCTATGAAGAAATCAAATAATTTAGAGTGAGAACAAAAGGAAAATTCATTACCCTATAAATTCATGCACAATCTACATTAGAAGTCTCATGTCATTTTAATGATTTTTGAATTTTGCATCTTCCTATATAAGTTATAGAGGCTAAAACAAAATATTTGGGAAATTATGGGTTTCAAATGTTGATAGATCCTATATTTCAACACATAGCATGGATACCAACAGTGAAAAGCCTATGCTAGATAGGGAAACTTATGTAGAGAGCCTAAATTGGTTATCAAATACAAGAGAAGGAATATATTTTTCAAGATGATTATGCAGTTGAGTTGTGTTAGAGAGTATTAAATTATTTTGGTACATAGCAATAGTTTAAATCTATAGTTTGGGAGTATGATTTTATGTAAGTATCTATGTGCAAGATGTGCACAAGTGTCATGTATTAGAATGTAAAGAGTAAAGAGAGAGTCAAAAATTCATGTATATAAGTGGTAAGATGAGAAGGCAAAGGACATGTAAGAATTGTCTTATGGAGGTCAATAGTCAAGTACTTGAAAAGTCATCTTTGTATGGCTATATTATGGAGATAAAGCTCCATGTATTGTATTGAAGAAGATCACATTCAAGCATTAATAATATTGAAGCTTGTATGCATATTTTGAGCAATTATATTGTAAGTTTTCTTCATATTATTGTATGAATGGCTTTGTCTATTTTAAATTCATGTTTGATATTATCTTGAATGTTATTATTATTAGTTATATTATATTTAAATTGCTCTTATATTTAAGGCTACCCAAGATCTATAATATTGGGACTTAAGATAGTCTAGCTTAAAAGCCAATAATGGTATCAAAGCTACTTTGAGTAGTCTCTATTGCTATTATCGGAGGAAGTATTTGGTGTGAATTTATATTTAGATTCACATGAAGAAAATATAGACTCAAATTGCTACAAATTTTGAATTTATAGATTGATAGATTAATTTATAACATTTTTAGAAAAAGTTATTATATGTTAGAGTCTTTCCACTCAAAAAAGAAATGAAGACTAGGACTTGGATTGAAGAATTGATTGAGGGGATAAATCAAAAGTGACACTAATTTTTTTTATTCTCTCTAAAGATAGAGAACCACATATTGAGTGGTCAAGAGTCATATAAAATAAAATTATAGTACTTTAAATTTTGGGTATATTTGACCTTGACTAGATAGCACACTAATAGACCTTCAATCTCAAGATTTCTGAGAATATATTGAAGAACTCAAGAAAGAACCTAAGAAATATATTTAAGAACTTAGGTAAGAACCTAATAAGATATTGAAGAACTCTGGAAAGAACCTGAGAAGATAGATATTGAAGAACTCGGGCAAGAACCTAAGAAAGAAAGAAAAAAATAGTGAACTCTGGAATAAAATTCTTGAAGAAAGAATTGAAAGAGAAGCATTAAATCTTTCAAAGAAAAAATTCTAAAGAAGAAGGGAGTTACAGTCTCAAAGTGTAATTCACTATGTGGACTTGTCCAGGCAGTGAATCAAATAAACTAGAGCACCATTTGGGAAGTCAAATCAAACATTCAAGAGTTATTCACAAGGTAATCAGGATTGAAAAGAGTGATATCAATGCAAGCATCATTCAATAAGTTGAGCCAAATAAGCCAAAGAGCTACTCGCAAAGTGATTAGGACCAGACAAAGGATTATTTGCAAGGTGAATCATATTAGTCTAAGCATCATTTGGGAAGATGATCTAGACAAGCCAGTAAGCTATTAGCAAGGTGATCTAGATTGGACAGTGTGCTAATCGTAAGGTAAAATAGATAAGTCTAAGAACCATTTGGGATAGTAGGAGAGTCATTCGAAAGGAGAACTTGATCAGATAGAGTACCATAGAGTCTTGTTGAGTGGTATTTTCACCCAGTTGTGAAAGTACACTCTCCTTTAGGATTTGGGTTCCAAATCCCCTCTTGCAAAGAAGTTAAACAAACAACTTCTCCAAGGTCTCCGTTGTATTAGCATTTGCATATGTGTATTAGTAATCTCAAATAAAGATATTCAATTTAAATGCTTGGAACACCTTAGTGATTGCAAGTAACTGTAAACAAGGGGCAATGTTGGTTTATTTCACCATGAAACTTTAGTGATTGTTCATTGTTTTTTTTTGGATTTTGGAATTTTTTAAATGTTTATTTTAATGCCTGAAGATTTAAAATAAGTTAAAATTTTTGGAAAAAAATAAAATGCAAAAAATGAAAATGAAATGCAAAAAAACTGAAAATAAAATGCACTCAGTATGATGCTATCCTGTTCCGACAAAACCGAAGATGTGAGGTCTCCATGCATGCAACCTAACCTATTGGACTTGCAAAACAAGCACAATCCCCATAGACTAAGTGCTGGTTCCTAGGGTACGAAATAAAATTCAGATTTCAAATATTCGCCTAATGTAACCCAAAAAAAATGGCATTAACATTATCTATAAATTCGAAATCTGAAAAAATGAAAGAATAAACATTAAATCCATAGCATGCAAAGAAAATCTCCTTCTTTCTTGCCCACAAGATGCAAATTTCTGAAAACTCGCATTAAAAATATGTCATTTTACAATAGCAAAATTTTTGGTTTTCCCAAACCAGTCTGTGGAAGAAAAACAACTCAAACAGGTCCAGAATGGCCTTCTCGCCTTCAACTCTGCAACTCTGCTTGCAGCGGTTTCCACCCCTTTTGGCCTCTTTGAATGGCGTATTTAAACTTCTGAAAAAATTGTTTCTCCTTCCATGACGGTTCGTTTCATTTTTCGATGGTTGTTCGTTTCACCTTCCCTGACTGTTCGTTTCACCTTCCCTTGTATGCGTGTGCTTTGGTTTCCATTTTGTGGCCCTTCGTTGCATTTTCTCCACATGGGCTTGCGTCCGTTTCCCTCCGTGTGTAACGACCATCTTAAATGATCTCAAATCATTAAATATTCCTTATGTAACGCTTTGTCTTATTCATTAGATTTTGTCCTTATGTCCACGTCACTATGCAGGTCCGTTACCTTGGCGAAAATGGAACATGTCGCGATATCGCGACACTTTTGCCTCCTTGCTCTCTTTTGTTGCTTTGAGCCACGAAAATGTAACATGTCGCGATATCGCGACACTTTTCTTTCTAGTTCTTTCTCTTCTCATTTGGCCACGAAACTGCAACATGTCGCGATATCGCGACACTTTTTCCCTTTTGGCCGCGATAGTGCAACATGTCGCGATATCGCGACACTTTTTCTCTTTTGCCTCTCTCTATGCTTTGAATCGTGAAAATGCAACATGTCGCGATATCGCGACACTTTTTCTCTTTTGCCTCTCTCTATGCTTTGAATCGCGAAAATGCAACATGTCGCGATATCGCGACACTTTTTCTTTTGACCGCGACCATGCAACATGTCACGATATCCGCCCTTTCTTTTTGGCCGAAGCCATGTCGCGATATCGCGACCTTTTTCTTGTGCCGAAAATGCAACATGTCGCGATATCGCGACACTTTTCTATCTTAGTTGCGAAAATGCAACATGTCGTGATATCGTGACACTTTTTCTCTTTTGATCGTGAATGCAACATGTCGCGATATCGTGACACTTTTCTCTTTTGGCGTGAAATGCAACATGTCGCGATATCGCGACACTTTTTTTTTTGGCCACGAAATGCAACATGTCGCGATATCGCGACACTTTTTCTCTTTTGGTCGCGACGATGCAACATGTCACGATATCTTGACACTTTTTCTCTTTTGGCTACGACGATGCAACATGTCGCGATATCGCGACACTTTTTCTCTTTTGGCCGTGACGATGCAACATGTCACGATATCGCGACACTTTTTCTCTTTTGGCCGTGAAACTGCAACATGTCACGATATCGCGACACTTTTTCTCCTTGTGGTGTTTTGCTTTTTCCTTGATCTTTAGCCTATGGGCCACTTCGGTCTTCTTGGAACACATGCAAAAAAGGTGGGTCCCCAATTTTGGGGTACGTTGTGGAGCAGCCACAACAAATGGCGACTCTGCTGGGAAATGCTCCTGAGCATTTCGGTGAGAACTCAACCTGAAAACACATAGACTCAAATACAAGCGTCAGAAAATATCCCAAGAATGAAACTAGATGAGAAATACATGAAGCATTAGAATTATTAAGCATCAGCTCGGTGTGTGCAATGTGCTTCATTCCCTATCGTTTGAAATTGATCAACATTCCATTGTCAGTTTCACTTATGATTCGTATGCAAGGCTATGAATGATTTGTGTAGGATTTGATGTATGATGAAGATGCTAGAGATATAACAACCTGCTTTGCAAAGGCTCAGACCTTCTAGTATCATGAACAAACATATTAAAACTGTCAAACCCTCTTAGGACCAAATATATGTATACTTAATTAATTTACTAGATCCCAAAGTTGGTTATGTGTCACTACCATCTTGAACCCATGTGCAAGTGTAAGTGAAATCAAAGCTTTGGGGAATAAGATTCCCAACCTAAGCGAGATGGGAATTTAACCCTATCCTTACTACTCTTATCTGGAGTTCATTACCTCATCTTGAACAAAATGATTTAACCTGTTATGGATGAAACTGTCAGGCTAGCCTGTCCGTTTGAGCAGTCAGTGGTCTTGCTTTTAGACAAGACATGTTGCCACGCATGAGCATACTCCATTGCCAGTCAGGCGTCTATAGCCCCGGTGGAGATCAACCCCATAATCTAGGATTTGGCTTTACTTTTGATTTCTTGGACCTTGGGGATGACTACCCATCCTTGCAAGGGACATGTAGTACGATCCTTCCAATCCAATATCAATAAAATGAAAAATATTTGCTTTGGATTTCAAGTTCTTGAGCGGGAAAAATAGAAGCTTTGGGGAATCGAATTCTCAACCTAAGCGAGATGAGAATTAGACCCTATCCTTACTACTCCATGAAGGTCAAATCAGAGCTTTGGGGAATCGGATTCTCAACCTAAGCGAGATGAGAATTAGACCCTATCCTTACTACTCCATGAAGGTCAAATCAGAGCTTTGGGGAATCGGATTCTCAACCTAAGCGAGATGAGAATTAGACCCTATCCTTACTACTCTGATTTTAGACTTTAAGCACTATGGGAGTGGTAAAAACCACTATTTTAAAGATTATGTTGCATGATAGGACAGACACGAAATACTCCTTTCGCCTCACCTTTTCTTCCAAGTATGGTTTTGACCATTTTGCTCAAGATCCTCTTTAAAATATGTAGAACGTGCTTGGTTCAAGATAGTTCGGGCATCAGTTCCCAACCTTAGGATCCTTTTAATATATGTTATGTAATGACCCTAAGAGGATTTGACACCTTTTCAATGATTGTATTTGAAATGTAGATGCAACTGAGATGAAATGTATATGCAATGTCGAATGTAACATGAGATATGGATAAACACATTGCTCTTTTTGAAATGAGGATGGAGTATATCACCTACTTTACCATAATTTGTAAAACTGACAACTTCATGCATCACAAGTTCCAAACGATATTCTTTAATGTGTTTGTGATACTCGTGGAGCTTTCTGCAATAAAATTTTGATGTTTCATATTCTCCTTGTCTTAGTCAACATTCATAAGGACATAAGTTGACATCTTGCTTCTTCTTTTTTTTTTTTGAAAAACAAACCAAAAGTGTCCAAAGGACCAACACACAACTTGAAACCAAAAAAGAAATGCAAAACCAACATCAAAACCAAAAATCATATACCAATGTACCATATGGTACAAGGTGATGCAAAGCTTGGACTATCACTTTCCCGGATCCCAAACATGATTAGAACATTCCAAAAGACATATAATGTGATACACATGCCAAATGTGGAAGGAATCAAACAAAAACAAGATTAGACCAAACAATGCAACCAACTTTAACTTTCCTCTCTCACCCCACCAATTAGATTTAGTTCCATTAGTATTCCTATAGGTGAGATTCAAATTACCAAATTGATTAGACAATGGTTGATTTTCAATTCTTTCTTGTCTATTCTTTAAGGTGCACATTTCATAATTCCATTCATGATTTAGAACTAGGCTTTCTTTATTCAAAATGAAATTTTGTAAGCAAGAGCCTATTTCTAAAAATTTCAAAGCTAATTCATTTTCCATGTTCTTAGGCCAATCAAAATTGTGCAACAATTTACAAGCATCTAGGATATTTACTAAATGGGGATCATTAAGAATTTTTATCCTAGATTCAAGAATTAATTGTTGATGAATTTGATTTAGCAATTTAAGTGCATCAAGCTCCTTTTCATTCATTAAAGTAATGTTATCAAAGGTGTGGTTAGAAATTAATCCTTGTTCTTCATTCACCTTCAATGGCATTTCATCATAAATATCATTTGAATTATACAAATCTTCACCAAAATCTTGGATGTTTGGACACAAAGGTTTAGATTTTACCTTTTTCACATTTTCATTTACCAAGATTTGGTGAGGATTTGCAATTCCCTCTTTTACCTCATGGTCTTCATATTCTTCATTGATTACTTGTTCATCAAACATACCAAAATTGGGCACCCAATTAAAAACATGCCCATCCTTTTCAACCCTCAAATATTCTTGGTCGAAGTGTATGTCAAGTAACTCATCTTCATGATCAATCGCTTTCGTTGCTTCCAATAGATCAACCACTCTATCATTTAATTCCAATTCTTTGTTCACTATCCATGGTATCTCTTCCAAAACATCCTCAAATTGTACAGGAGTTGTACTATCTTCCTTTGAGTAGGCGATTATGTTGTCCTGTATATCAATTGGCACACAAGTTTCATTAGCAGTTTTGGAGTGAGTGTAGTCTTCCCACTTCTTCCACGAATCATAGTAGTCATCCTCCAAGTTCAAGTTGTGACGTTCAACTACTTCTTCAACATCTTCCAATTCATCAATGTGCTTCTCATCAAATTCACCTTCACCTTCCTTAGATGGTTCAATTATTTCCAAAAGTGGGTCATTTTTTGAATTCCAATTTATAAGGCTATCATAGTCCAACTTGGTGACCCCTGATTCGATTTTATCACAATTTGGAGGGTGAAGAAATTTTTGATCATTAATTCCAAGCTTCTCATCGAGAGTGTCTTCCAAGAACAAGTGGTGAAATTCTATCATATCTTCAAATTCATTTATTGGTTTTCTTACAATTTCACTTTCAACCACTTCCTGTTCCAAGATTTCATCCTCTTCTTCCTCATTCTCACTCTCTTGACGATATAGAGTTTCCACCACCAAAATGTTGTCCTCTCCTTGTTGATGTTGGGGTGGACCCTCATTTGGCACAAGTTCCAAATCATCCACTTGAGCTTGGAGACAATGGGTATACCTAGCAATTTTGGGACAATTCCTTTCATTATGCTCCTTTGTATTATGCAATCTACACCCCTTTTCCCATGCAAAATCAGAAATATTAAGAATGGAACTAGAGTGACTTGGTCCTGCTGAAGTATCTATCTGATTAGCAATAGGGGAAGGCACACCCCCATTGTTTGGCTTCGTATTCCACTGTCTCCCTCTATTGTTGAAATTTTGATTTGGGTGAGGGGCATGGGATTCATACTTCTATTTTTGAACCAAATCATTACTCAATTTGTGAATCATATTTTTGAGTTCTTCAACCTCTGAATAAATCTCTTTTGGTTGAGCTATGTTATTGCTAGTTCCAATAGGATTTGCGTAATTGGTGAGATCTTGACTTAACATTTGAGTTGGATTTTGAGCCACTTGATTTGCGTAGGGATTCACACTTTGAATCGGAATTGGATTGGGGAAAGGAACTATAGCCCGAGAATTAACCGGATCGGCTCCTTGCATAGTCTCGTTGACTATTTTGCAAAAATGAAGGAATGGGGGGAATGGATGTGATTGGTTGAATTGGAATGGGTGCGTAAGCGGGTGTTGATGAATATGGTTGTTGATAAGGCAAAGCATTTATGCCTGATATTTGTGGTGCCATGATCTGATTCATCATAGGAGCTTGACCATATGGACCATATTGTCCTACCATGGGCATCTGGGAAAACCCATAACCCTGTGGTGTCATTTGTTGTTCAATGGTCATAGCTTCATTGTAGGCTAGAGCAAGCGTGGTAACTTGAGGATTTCGCCTTGCAAACATTGTCGTCATAGGATCCAATGCCCCAAAATATATTTGCAAAGCTACTGCGGGATCAATGGCAAAATGTCGAATTGCTCTATTATAGCACTTCTGAAATCTCTGATTAAAAGTTTGGATTGGCTCACCCTGGCCTCTTTTGCATGTAATGAACTGATTATAGATGATTGTGGGATCTAATGGTGACCTGAATTGGTTGACAAAAGCATCCTCCATTTGCGTCCATGACGTAATGGAACCAGTAGGTAAGCAAATATACCATTCGTAAGCCACTTGGTCTAGGCTCATGGGGAAGAGTCTACAAGCCACATCTTCATGTTGAACGTGCAATCTTATCAAAACATCCCTATAGGCCTGAATATGTTCTTCTGCGGTCCTTGGGCCATCCGGTTTGTATTTGGGCAAAAATCTCTCTATATTCCTAGGGATCTCATGAATATCCCCTGCAATATTCAAAGGAATGTTATGGGCTCCATACCAAGGAGGTGGTGGAGGTTGGGCCATTTGATTCAAAATCGATGATGATAACCCTACAAGAACCGTGGAAATGGTACTGATAATTGGTACACTAGTGGCAAATGACACCACCGGTGCAAGTCCGCTAGATGCGCCTGAAACTGAAGGATCTTCTGTAACAAGAATATCTGGTGGGACCACAATTTGCTCAGTTTTATTCCTTGGATTCCTATGAGTGAGTGGGAGGCTTTGGAATATGGTTTCCTCGGTTGTTTTGGACCTAGTTGCGATGCGATGCGGTGGGTCCAGCTTGTAAATGAAACTACCCTACAAAACCTGACAAAACTCTCAATACCTCAAAGAAAACCTGCGAGACAAAGAAAATCCTGTAATTAATGAAATTCAAAGAATAACTTCAAAACCAATTTGTTAGTCGTGAATGAAAGAAGGAACCATGACAAAGCAATATTCTAAAACAATGCACAATCAAAACACCTTATTCTTGTATGAACAATCAAAAAGCGTTAGGACAATGCATAGCAATTCATGTCCTCCTTTTAACACTACAAGGTTGTATTGTTAAAAGAGGGCTAAAGATAATAATCAATAGGGCATGAAATATTCAAAATTTAAATCCCTATAGCATTTAAATCACACTTGAAATAAACCGGTTCAGGCCCTCCTTCTAGCGCCAATCTGTTGAGTGGTATTTTCACCCAGTTGTGAAAGTACACTCTCCTTTAGGATTTGGGTTCCAAATCCCCTCTTGCAAAGAAGTTAAACAAACAACTTCTCCAAGGTCTCCGTTGTATTAGCATTTGCATATGTGTATTAGTAATCTCAAATAAAGATATTCAATTTAAATGCTTGGAACACCTTAGTGATTGCAAGTAACTGTAAACAAGGGGCAATGTTGGTTTATTTCATCATGAAACTTTAGTGATTGTTCATTGTTTTTTTTTGGATTTTGAAATTTTTTAAATGTTTATTTTAATGCCTTAAAATAAGTTAAAATTTTTGGAAAAAAATAAAAAAAAATGCAGAAAATGAAAATGAAATGCAGAAAAACTAAAAATAAAATGCACTCAGTATGATGCTATCCTATTCCGACAAAACCGAAGATGTGAGGTCTCCATGCATGCAACCTAACCTATTGGACTTGCAAAACAAGCACAATCCCCATAGACTAAGTGTTGGTTCCTAGGGTACGAAATAAAATTCAGATTTCAAATATTCGCCTAATGTAACCCAAAAAAATGGCATTAACATTATCTATAAATTCGAAATCTGAAAAAATGAAAGAATAAACATTAAATCCATAGCATGCAAAGAAAATCTCCTTCTTTCTTGCCCACAAGATGCAAATTTCTGAAAACTTTTGCATTAAAAATATGTCATTTTACAATAGCAAAATTTCTGGTTTTCCCAAACCAGTCTGTGGAAGAAAAACAACTCAAACAGGTCCAGAATGGCCTTCTCGCCTTCAACTCTGCAACTCTGCTTGCAGCGGTTTCCAACCCCTTCTGGCCTCTTTGAATGGCGTATTTAAACTTCTGAAAAAATTGTTTCTCCTTCCATGACGGTTCGTTTCGTTTTTCGATGGTTGTTCGTTTCACCTTCCCTGACTGTTCGTTTCACCTTCCCTTGTATGCGTGTGCTTTGGTTTCCATTTTGTGGCCCTTCGCTGCGTTTTCTCCACATGGGCTTGCATCCGTTTCCCTCCGTGTGTAACGACCATCTTAAATGATCTCAAATCATTAAATATTCCTTATGTAACGCTTTGTCTTATTCATTAGATTTTGTCCTTATGTCCACGTCACTATGCGAGTCCGTTACCTTGGCGAAAATGGAACATGTCGCGATATCGCGACACTTTTGCCTCCTTGCTCTCTTTTGTTGCTTGTAGCCGAAAATGTAACATGTCACGATATCGCGACACTTTTCCTTTCTAGTTCTTTCTCTTCTCTTGGACCACAAAACTACAACATGTCACGATATCACGACACTTTTCCTTTTGGCCACGACAATGCAACATGTCACGATATCGTGACACTTTTTCCTCTTTGCTTTGAACTCGAAAATGCAACATGTCACGATATCATGACACTTTTTCTCTTTCAGCTACAAAAATGCAACATGTCGCGATATCGTGACACTTTTTCTCTTTTGGCCGCGACAGTGCAACATGTCGCGATATCGCGACACTTTTCTATTTTTGCCATGAAACTACATGTCGCGATATCGCGACACTTTTTCTCTTTGGCCGTGATGAATGCAACATGTCACGATATCGTGACACTTTTTCTCTTTTGGTCGTGACGATGCAACATGTCACGATATCGCGACACTTTTTCTTCTTTGGCCGCAAAAATGCAACATGTCGCGATATCACGACACTTTTTCTCCGCTCTTTCTCTTTGCTTTGTGCCGCAAAAATGCAACATGTCGCGATATCGTGACACTTTTTCTCTTTTGGCCGCGACCATGCAACATGTCGCGATATCGCGACACTTTTTCTCTTTTGGCCACGACGATGCAACATGTCGCGATATCGCGACACTTTTTCTCTTTTGGCCGCAATGGTGCAACATGTCGCGATATCGCGACACTTTTTCTCTTTTGGCCGCGAAAACGCAACATGTCGCGATATCGCGACACTTTTTCTCCTTGTCGTGTTTTGCTTTTTTTCTTGATCTTTAGCCTATGGGCCACTTCGGTCTTCTTGGAACACATGCAAAAAAGGTGGGTCCCCAATTTTGGGGTACGTTGTGGAGCAGCCACAACAAGTCTCATACCAAAAGTGTTATTCCTTGTACAATCCAAAATATTATTCATTTAAGTGGTGTGATCCAAACCTTTTTGGAAACACTAAAAAGGAACTAGCTGAAGCACCATTCATAGTCATAAAAGATAAGAAAATGAACAAGTAGGATAAGGTAATATTGAGATACGTGTGTAAAATTTCATCAGTGTGTTGTAGCACAATAAAGTGTGTCAGTAATCATTGCATGGTAAGTGTTTCAAGTCAGTGATTATTAATAACCTTATGTATTGTGGTCAACATATTCAACAAGGCAAAAAAAAGAAGGTAAGAAGCATTACCTTTATATTAGCAATTTTATTTTTGGTATTAAAGTTAAAGTTAAAGTTAAATTTGAATAAATTTGATAACTTTGGAAATTTCTAATTATTTAAAAGAGGGAGATAAAATGTATTCAACTCCATAGGTTTCTAATATTAAGGTGGGAGTTAAAAGGACTTCTAGAATTTTTGAAAAATATTTGATATTATATATTTTTGTAATATATTTCAAAAATTTAGTTTTTGAAAAATTGATAAACTAGATTTTAGAGAGAAGGTTTTGAACTCCAAAATTTATAAAATTTTGAATAATATAGACAAAAGGATTTCCTTTTTAAGATTTTTTTATTTACATGATGGAATAGGTAGACACCCTGATGATCTGGGAATTTTGTCCGCCTCTATGGATGCCACAGTATTCCATGTTGTCCACCTCGAAAGCTGCCACACAGTACTCCATGTAGTCTACCCCTATAACCACCATGTCACTTTCATTTTAAATATTTTATGCCACTAAAAGCACCAGAAAATGGATAAGTGTTCAGTCTAACGAGACTCGAGATTTGAACCCTAGGCATATGTCCCCCTTATGGGGTTTTGCTACGCCACTTGGTCTACACCTTAGACCTTTTTAAAAGAAAATTAATCATGAATTATTGGTATATTGATTCAAGAGCAAGTAGGCATATGATAGTAAATAAATAATGGCTCGATATCTTTCAAGAAAAATATAAAATAACTTATGAAGTAAAAGGAGTAGGAGATATTTGCAGAGAAAATAATATTGGAGAAGCAAGTTTACGAAATTGCAAACTTATGAATTTAGCATTAGGAGCAAATCTTGGGTGGAGATTATTCAGAGATCAAGGAAAGAATTGGGTAAAAATATTACTTTAAAAATATATAGGTTCTCTTGATGCAATGAAATTGTTTAGGAAAAGAACTCTACCCAAAGGATCATCAACATGGAACTTCATATCAGAGAGTTTGCAATTGATAAAGAAAAATATTAGATGGTCATTCAATGAGGGGAGTTATGCAATTTTTTGATCTGATGCTTGGTTGAAGCCTTATCCTCTCATCTCTAACTCAAAATGGAAACCATTGGCTCAAGCGTGCCTAGCATGTAAAGGTCCAAAAATCAAATATTATATTATTATGAGCAAAAATTCTAGATCATGGAT
The DNA here is from genome assembly GCA_028583015.1 of Wollemia nobilis. NCBI lineage: Eukaryota > Viridiplantae > Streptophyta > Pinopsida > Araucariales > Araucariaceae > Wollemia > Wollemia nobilis. Next base: position 6,717,662 of record JAQPPZ010002441.1, on the reverse strand, counting down.
TTCTTTGAGTGACCTGGTTGAAGGAGAGGAACTCAAACAAATTGCAGATGAACTTCAAAATATGCTTCTAGAGTTTTATTTGCCAATTTTTACATGAAAAGATGAGTTGATTTGGAACTTATCAAAGGATAGTGGATACTCAGTAAAGTTGGGATATGAGGATTTAGAACAATCAAAATTTCCTTCTCCAAAATATTTTCCTTGGAATAATGTTTGGTTATTATAGGCTCTCCCTAAGTCCTCAACATTTCTTTGGTTAGCAGTTCAAAGTAAGATCAGGAGAGAGTTTACAAAGAAGAGGATATTATGGACCCTTCAGATGTGCCTTGTGTGAGAAGGATTTAGAAACATTATACCATTTACTTCTTCATTATCCATTGGCTCACACCATTTGGGGTTACTTATTAAAAAATATGAAATTATATTGGGTGTCTCCATCAACATTGAAAGAGTTGATAAAATATTGGATAAGTTATTTCAAAGCTAAAGCATTATGTATTCTTTGGAGGATTGGCCCTACCATTATTTTTTGGAATTTATGGATTGAAAGGAATAATAGAATTATTAAAAATAAATATCAAAATCATACCTAAGTTTAGAACCATATGATTGCCTCTCGTGCAGAATTTCTACAAATATGGTGCTCATCATGGGAAGTCTCAATTGCAGAAAAATAAGTGCTAATAACTTAGCTAGAGGATTTGAACATGCATGTAAGATTCATCTACGACAACAGAATTAAAACAAATGATCTACTTTGATCTATGGTAAAATGGAAATCTCTAAAAATTGGGTTTATCAAAATTAATTTTGATGGTGCTTCTAAAGGAAATCCAAGAAAAGTTGGGGGAGGTGGTGTTTTTACAAATATTGAAGCCAAAATTCTCCTCACTTATTTAGAATCATATGGAACTTTAACTAACAACTATGCATAGGCTAGGGCACTTCTTACTGGGATTAAAATTGCAGCAAAAAAATGATGGAAATATATTTCAATTGAAAGGGACTCACAATTTATCATCAATGCTATTAACAAAAATTGATGTGTAGACTGGATAAAAAATAATATTATTGTTTATGTTCATCATCTATTACTAGAGGAAATCTCCTGGTAATTTGAGCATATTTATAGAGAAGGAAATTGAGTAGCAGATAAATTAGTGAATTATGGTGTTCATCTACATCCTCATGAAATTTAAATTTTAGAAGACAACTGGCCAAGTGAGATTTTATGTCTTAATAAAAATGATGTCAAGGAGTTGATTGTGGAAACATAGCACTTTGAGGAAGTTGAAGGATATATTTAAGAGAAAAAAGAAAAGAAAAATCGTGATAAAAATGTTTGCTACAACAAATGTAATATTTTGGTATTTTGATGGGAGTGGTCCCCAATAGAAGCCACATATAACCCATTCAAAAAAAAGGAGTAGGAGATGTTTTGATCAATTTATCAAACAGAAAAGGTATAATTAGCAATGTACTATGTGTACCTAGACTAACTGCTAATCTTCTTTTAGTATCTCAATTAATGGATCAAAAGTTAGTAGTTGAGTTCAAAATTATTAACAAAAAAAAATACCTTATTTCTAAACAAGGAAAAATCATAGCTTCTAGTTCATACAAAAATGGTATATTTTCTCTATATGCATTATCAAATATTCCCTATTAGCAATAATTTTAGAAAATAAAGAACTTTAGCATAAAATACTAGGACATATAAGTGCATCTTCGTGATGAGTAAACATCAAATGGTTAAGGTTTTACCTAAAATTTCATGGGAATCAACAATATGTCCAAAATTTATTGTAGGAAAACAACATAGAATGCCTTTTGAACTCAGTAACTATAGAGCTCAAGAACCACTAGATTTAATATATACATATTTATGTGGATCAATGAACATTACTAGTCTTGGAGAACATAGATATTTTCAATTTTTTGTTGATGACTACTCCAAAAAATATGGATATATATTAAGAAATTCAAATATGAAGCATTTAGTTGTTTTAAATAATTCAAGAAATTATTAGAATAAAACAAGAAAAACAATCAAGAATCTTCGTTCAAATAGAGGTGATGAATTTATATTAAAATAATTTGATTATTTTTTAAAATAAAATGGTATAAAAAGTCAACTTACTACATCATATTCACCTCAACAGAGTGGTATTACAGAAATAATGAATTATTCTATCATGGAAATGGTTCGTTGTATGCTAATATAAACCCATCTTGATCATCAATGTTGGGAAGAAGTTGTTAAAACATCAATATACATACATAATAGGTCGCCCACCAAAATACTTAAAAATGTTACACGTGAAGAAGTATGGTCAAGACAAAAACCAACAATAGAACAGTTAAGAATTTTTGGATGTAAGGCATATGTATACATTCCAAAAAAAAAACAAAATTAGATGATAAAACCATTCATGGAATATTTCTTGGTTATGATGATGATTTAACAAGATATAGAATAATTGATCCAATTACAAAGAAAATTCATATTAGCAAAGATGTAATCTTTGATGAAGGAAACAAAAAAAAATTGAAGATGAGAAGGTTGATTTAAGATCGATTCTAAATTTATCAAATGATGAGAACTTGTCAAGTGGAGAGTCAAAATTAGAAGGATATAATGAACAAGTTGAAGTTTTAGCAACTTCTCATAGGAAAGATCCAATATGGTATAAAGATACACTTAAAGACTCGAAGCTAGAAAAAATGACAAATCTTACTACTACAAGACCTCAAACTCATACTTTAACAAAATAAATATGGGATTAATGAGTTCAATAGCAAAACCTAAAACTACTCAAGCTGGTCTAATACTTCTAGAATGGAAAGTGGTTATTGATTTTTGAATATGCAACATTAATAAAATATAAAACATGGAATCTAGTTGATCTACCACAAGGAAAGAAAGTGGTAGGATGTATATGGATCTACAAGAGAAAATACAAGGAAAATGGTTCTCTTGACAAATACAAGGCACAATTAGTTGCAAAAGAATATACTCAAATAGAAGGTATAGATTGTGAAGAAACTTTTGTACTAATAAAAATGACTACTACTCGAATAATTTGCGCATTAGCAGCACAACTTGGATGGAAAATTCATCAAATGAATGTAAAGAGTGCATTTCTCAATGGTGATCTTGAAGAAGAGGTGTATATGTCTCAACCTAAAGGATTTATTATTAAAGGATAAGAACAGAAGGTTTGTAAACTAACCAAATATTTATATGGTTTAAAGCAAGCAGCAAGAGCATGATATGTATAGATTAATAATAATTTGCTACAACATAATCTCAAATAAATTACATCAGATCCAAATATTTATACAAAAAGGGTTGGAGCATAAAGAATAATTATTGTAGTAAATTTTTGATGATATAGTAATCACAAGAAGTTCAAAATTATGATAGATGGAGTTAAAAAGGATCTAGAAAAAGATTTTGAAATGACAGATCTAGGATTACTTCATTACTATCTTGGTTTAGAAATTTATCATAATGAAAATGACATCACAATAACATAAACAAAGTATGCAACATCACTACTTGAAAAATACATGATGTAAAATTGTAAACCTAAAGATACGCATATGGAGCAAGGCTTAAAATTGTCTATATATGATGAAACATCTCTAGTTTCTGCTATTATGTATCACCAATTAATTGGAAGTCTTCTATATCCAACAAATACTAGACGTGATATTATTTTTGTTGTAAATTATCTTTTAAGAATCATCCAAGAACCTAGAGAAAGTCATTGGAAAACTACAAAAATAATACTACAATATATCAACAAAACTATAGTGTATGGACTAAAATACAAAAAGAAAATAATGACAATTTTTGTCTACAGGGATATCTAGATTCTGATTATGTTGTATCTATTGATGGTAAAAAATCAACATTAGGATATATTTCTATCTTGGGTCATGATCCATTTCATGGTACAGTAAAAAACATGCAATAGCACTTTCATCAATGAAAGCAGAATATCGTGCAACAAGAGATGCAATATGCGAAGCACTTTGGTTACAATATATATATTCTCATAGATGGGAATCAAAAGGGCTCCTACAATAATAAATTCTAATAATCAAGGAGTTCTTAAATTAATCAAAAATCCAATAATCATGAAAGGACAAAGCATATTGAAGCTCAATGCCACTTTATTAGAGATCATGTTCAAGATCATCATATTTAGTTAATACATATTTCTACTAAAGACCAGATTACAAATATTTTTACAAAGGCTCTTGGTCAAAACAAGTATCAAATATTTCATAATCATCTATGTACATCAAGAGTTATCCGTACCAAATAATGTAATACAAGGGGGTGTTAGAGAATATTACATAATTTTGGTATATTCTAATAGTTTAAGTTTGTAGTTTAGGAGTATGATTTTATGTATCTATGTGCAGGATGTGCACAAGTTTCATGTATTAGAATGTAAAGAGTAAATAGAGAGTCAAGAGTCATGTATACAAGTGGAAAGATGAGAATGCAAAGAACATGTGAGAGTTGTCATATGGAGAGCAATAGTCAAGTACTTGAAGAATCATATTTGTATGGATATATTATGGAGATAAAGCTCCATGTATTGTATCAAAGAAGATTGCATTCAAGCATTAATAATATTTAAGCTTGTATGCATATGAATTCTACTGTAAGTTTTCTTCATGTTATTGCATGAATGAATTTGGCCATTTTATATTCATATTTGATATTATCTTGAATTTTATTATTATTGGTCATCTTATATTTTAATTGCTCTTATATTTGAGACTACTCAAGATCCAAAATATTGGGACTTAAGATAGTTTGGCTTAAAAGCCACCAAGTTGGTTGAGGAAGAAGTTTGAAGACACTATGTTAGAGGTTCCAAGTTCAATTTTCTAATTTACATTTTTGCTTTAAAAATTGCATGTATTTTAAAGGGTTAAAAGCATAATTTTTTCCTTTTTTAATACATCATGCAAATAGTAGGGGGGTTGGAAAATTGAAAAAAAGTAAAAAAATTGAAGTAGAAGTCAAGGGATCAAAACCCACACAATAACACAATATTTTTAAGTACCTTGGAAAGCAAAAAATACTTTTATTTTACAAATATATATAGTTTTGTGGGTAAATTATTGACAAGTTTACTATAGTAAATATATTGCAAAGTTAATGGTTGTAAGTAAAAAAATCTCAAAGGTCTATTTTTTGTAGTAACCGACACCTTAGAAATTTGTGGAATTTGGTTCAAATTATGCTTTGTATTCATTTATATTGCATTTAATACCACCAAAATCAAACAAATACATAAGTGCTAAGGCACAATAGCAGTGTTTGGTATCTATATCTCATGTGGCTTGTATTTATAGGTAAAGTTATCACATTGAGCTATTATGCCTATAGCCTAAAAAATTTGTCATAATGATGTATGGGTATCTACCCTTTAAATCATTTTTTTACAAGAAAACAATTCATAATTTTAATTCAAGAATGAAAAAAATTACACTTCTCATGTACCTTGGCACAAAAAAAACCTAGATAAAAGCATATTACTGGGAGTGAATGTTAGCTTTTGAGGTAGATTGCAATGGGAGATGGCAATCACAAGATGCAAAAATATGAGAGAAAGTAAATTCATGAGATTGCAAAAATATGCTATAAATAGAAATGATGGAAATGAATACAATATTGCTATGGAGGAAATGGACACTCCATGCAAGATGCTACAGGACTACATTGTACTCCATCACTAATGGAGTTACACAGTAATACTACTACTACCTATTGTCTTGTCAATCTCTTACAATGAGGCCCTTTTATAATGGAAGATAGATTCCTTGGCCAACACTCTACCTAGTTGTACAAGGGACACCTTGCACATTTACAACTTGCACATTGACACTTGTGCATTTATTACATTGCATAAAGTAACTAGATAACTTCCCCCTAAAGTAATCTAATGTCCTAAGTATGTACCTAGGAAGGTACATTTACATGATCCAAATGATGTAATAGACTCTAACTCTAACACCCCCTGTATTACATTATTTGGGTATTGAAGACTTTAGTCTTCAATATGGATCTTCTTCTTCATCTTGAACTTTGTACTCTTCCTCTGGATTCTTTGTAACCTATTCAAGAAAATGGTTAGTGTCTCTGTAATGTGTTACATTTGCTGATAGAGCTTTCTCCTCATAATTTTTTGAGTGTTCATCCAGTTCTTCAATTTCTTCTATCCTCTGAACTAGGTGTCCTTTCTGATTCCCCTTTCGATACTCCAATTGAGGATAATTGATTGGTCACTAAAATTGTTGTTGATGAGAATTCCTTTGATATTGTCATGCTTGAAATTGATTCCCATTATTTATCTGATTTTCTTGATTCTAGTTTCTAGGATTGTACCTACAATAACTGGTACTATGACCTTTCTTTCTGCATATCTGACAATACCATATTCTCCGTCCTTTTGTTGATGAAGCAATATTTCCCTGTGGATTATCTTTTGATGTCAATGCAATGTTAGTCATCTCATATTTCACAGTGTGTTCCACCTCATATTCCTGAAGGATATTGACTAAGTCATCAAAAGAAGTATCTTTACTTAGGATTTGTAAAGATGTGACCAAATGCTTATAGTTGTCTGGAAGTGCTCTCATGGTTACTTGAGTAAGAAGTTCATATTTAGGCTCTTGTCCAAGGGTTAATAATTTCCCCTTAATATCTGCTACCTTCCTTAGAAATAGTTCTATGCTTTCCCCACTGCTCATTTTCAAGGAATGTAGTTGAGTTTGTAGATGAAGAATGGTGGCTTTATTCTTTCCTTCGAATATTTTCTCTAAGCTTGTCCAAGCTTTAGAATATGTTTTTGTTGAACTGATATAAGGTTGTATTTCATCAGTGATAGCAAATGTTATGATCATTAGGGATTTTGAATCATTTTCCTCAAATTTTAGAATCTCAGTATCACCTGTGGCAGGTTTCTTTGTTTTCCCTTGGACAATATCCCAAATTTTTTCATATACCAAGATTGCTTTTACTTTATTTTTCCAAGAGAAATAATTTGGGCCCTTGAGTAGTTGGGATTCGGCTAGGAAGAATTTGTTGGATGCCATTGAATTCCCTTTATCAACTCTTAGATTTTGTGGACTTCCTTATATCTCCCTAATGATGAGAATTCACAAACCTAATAAGTTTTTAGGTTTTGTAGCAAGCTTACATCTATCCAATGAATTTAGAACTTGATAATTTTTAATGAATGCTAATATTACCAAGTTTTGTAGAATGCCTTATGACTCCCTAGGATGTTTTGGATAGGATATATGATCAATATAGTGCTTTTTATAAATTGTAGTTCAATTTTGAGTTGATTTTGTAAAATTTTGTAAACACCAAAATCAACTTTTCTATCTCCTTATAACTCCTATTGAACTAAGCACTATTTCAATTTTTGAAGAGGTTTTGAAGTTGGATTTATTTTTCCTCCTTTAAGTGTTTTGAGACAACACTATTATAAAAATTCCAACCTTTGAAAATTTTAATAAACCTCTTTAAATACCCCTTTTGGTTGATTTTAATGTTTTCTAATTTCCAATTCCTAAATTTGATGTTGTATTCCTTATAACTCCCAAATTTGGAAAGATTAGAAAATAATATTTGCAAGTAATTTAAATTTCAATAATAACCCTTATTTCTCCTTGGTAACCTTTTGCAAATATTAACAAATCTGAAATATGCTTGCTTAATAAATCTCTAATGCTGAATATTGCAATAGTAGATAAAATGTACCCTTATAACTCCAAAAACCTTATGTTAAAAGCAAGCTAATAAAATCAACCTTTACCTTAATAGTCCTTCAATGTTGTGCATCGACAGATTCATAGCTATGTGCTGTGTAGCACTCATGGGTAGTCAAAGCCCTCTTTGATCAGTGTTGATTCACTCCTTGATTGGCGATCCTTCTCTTCTACAAATGACGTTGAAAGATACCTTGAAATACGCTTTGCAGGGCTTCTCCAAATGCAAGCGTTGGTTCACTGGTTTTATGATAGCATCTTAAATATTTTTCTTACACCGTTGAATGGTGTATGGCTTGAAATAGCCATTTTATTTGAGTAAGCTTCAATGCTTAACTTCATTTGACTTCTTTCTTGCTTTGCTCTGCTACGTTCTACTTCATTCTGCTTCGTTCTCCAAGATAGACGTCTTAAGTAGAATGGGCTTCATGACAAGTGTCACTCAAAGCATTACAAGGTAGGTGTCTTCAATGTACCTTTGATAATGATGAGGTTGGTGGTAACCTCCAAATATTCTTAACTCCCTCCAAATGTATGTAACTCCCTTTAGGTGAGTGCTTGGGTCTTCATGAACGTTGAGAAGCTTAGAGAGTTTGTGCCAAGTGGCACTCAAAGCTTGTGCATGCAATCCTTCTTTCTAATGCTTCAAATATGAGCTTGCAACCCTAATTCTTCCTTTATCTTTGCATCCTTCATGAGCTTGCTATGTTTCTTGAGATGCAAGCTTCCTTTTGCATGTTGGCTTGGTGAGGATGATGGATGGCTATAGCTGGATTGCTCCATGGTTCTATGGCACACTTTTGAGCTCCTTTTTCCTTGGATGTTTGCTTCAATGGATGCCTTAGGTATAGCTCCTTTCTCTTCACCTATTTGTAGGTTTTGTAGCTTGTTCTAATGCTGATTTGTACCCTTCTTTAGTGCTTGATGATAGTGCTATCTGTAATAGCCAATAGGTGGCTCTTTTCTTGGCCTTTTTATGTAGACAAATTATCACTGAATGCTGCCCTTATTTTTATGTAAACATAATAGATAATACCTTATTTCAATGGCTCCATTATTGTAGGTGATGTGTTGCTTATAGGGTTAGACTTGATGGAGGAGAATGGTGTTTTTAAACACCTCAATTCTTGGATGTGTGAGCTCTTCGGTGGCTCCTTCCTCTTTGTTAGGAATCTATTGGATATGTCGATCGTGTGAGCTCTTTGGTGGCTCCTTCTTCTAATGATCATGTGAGCTTCTTTGGTGGCTCCTTCCTCTTGCCAAAAATCTATTGGATATAACATCCTTGCTGCCCCCTGTAAATAGTACTTTTTTCCTCTCAAAGGGACAAGAAGAGGTGCCTTTTTAATAGATAGATTTTGCACCAAAATGAAGAATTTTTATGTAATCCTTCTTGCTTCCTTTTCCTTGGATGATAATCAATCCAGGCTAATGAAATGTTGTCTTTTTTTTAATAAGGATTCCTGCACTCTGTACTGAAATGAAACCCTTATTTCCTCCTTGAATCTTGAGACTTCCAAGGTCTCGATTTGAGGCTTCCTTCAAGGACTTCAATGGTGGTTTTCTTCTCCACATTTTTGTTGTAATGGTGGCTTCTTTTGGCCACAAAAGTGCTGCAGATTTTGTGCTCTTTTTTTGTGCTTTTAACAACACAAACTAATTGAGAATAACTAGTTAAAAAATCAACTAGTATAGTGCTTAATAGATGCACTTTTAATGGTAACAATATTCTCACCTTATTGCTCCACTAATTTATCAAATATGCACTTAAAAATTCCACTGCAGCCTTTCAATCATAATTTGGAATGAACTCTTGTAAATTTCACTACAAGCATAGTTGTAGGATCTGGTCTTCTTTTCTTTTCAAAATATAAGATAGGTAGTTGATTGTAACTCTAAAATCTAATCAACTCCTAATGTGCAAATGATCCTTAAAAGGAATTTTTTTTTTGCACTTTTGAAGACTGTAATTCAATTTGCAACTTGATCCAATATAAGGTGCTTTAACAAATCTGATAAGTAATCCAATTAATGAATCTACTTGCACCAATAGTTGCTTACCTTTTTGAAAGCTTTTGTAGAGGATGTAGATCAAGCTTGTTGCTTTAGATTTTTGCAACTTTTGTTAGCTTTTTCAAAAAGCTCCTCCTTCACCAAAAAGAGGTCTCAAAATTTCTTTCATGAGCCTAGGATTTGGTGGCTTGTTCCTCTCTAGTAATCTTCTCCTTTCTGTTGTAGATTTGGAGAAATATTTATGCCTTCTTGTTGTGAAAGGTAATCTTCAAACCTTTCAGATTTGGTAAGCTTCTTCTATCTTCAAGTCTTCTTGTCAAATTCTGACTTCAAGCAGGATCTTCTTCTCAAGACTCTAAATGTCTTGAGGTCTTATGTATCTTCTTTGGCACTCCTTTCCAATTCTTCTTCTCCTTATTGGGCTTGTTTTTGGATGGCGATAATTGTCCCAATTATTTCCCTTATCAAAAAATTTCTCCTTGATGGATAATTTCTCCAATGAGTTCTTCTAGGAACTCTTTTGATGATCTTGCTTCAACAACAAGGCTCTCCAAGCCTTTTTCCTTGAGACCTCTCCTAGGTCTTCGATTTTATAGCTTCTTTGGTCTTCCTTGAGACCTTCTTCTTCAACTTCTAGAATTGAGATCTCCTTCCTAGATCTCTTGATTCTATTGCTTCTGGATTTGAATAGGACTCTCCTAGTCCTTCTCATTCTTCCAAGAATGGAAGTTTCTTCAATGAGATCTTCACCTGATCTCTTCACCTTCAAGTTTGCTTTAGGTGCTAGATTTATTCTAAAGAAGATACTCTTCCTAAATTTCTTGTAGGAAGTTTCCCAACTCACTGAATCTTCTTTCCCTGCAACAAGTTATTAGTATTAAAATCTGAATCTTCTTCTGAATTAGGTACTCTCTTCTGGAGTCTTCTTTAGATCAAGGTTTGTTTTTTAGGATCAAGGCTTTTGTGGCCTTTCTTCAGATCAAGGCTTTTGTGGCATTTTTTAGGATCAAGGCTTCTGTGGCCTTTCTTTGCTGTGAAGTTGACTCTTATCGATGGAGATATTTAATCTCTAGACTTCACCATGACTCTTTCTCCTAGAGTCTCTTCTGTAGTATTCTTCTCTTGCAACAACTAATCTCTACACTATGAAGGCACTCCGACCTTTAGGCAATGAAGTTGAAGTCTCCTAGATTTCTATTGTAGGAGGTGTCCCAATCATCTGAGAGTTAGTTCCCTACAATAAAAGAAACTTCAGGCAATAGTAAACTTTCCAGATCTCTTAGATGAGCTTCACTAGTTGATTCATCAAACTAGTGGATCAAATGTTGAGTCCTTATCTTCATGAGTTTTCCTGCAACTCTGTGGGAAGACTCTGAGCCAAATGTATTTCACAATATCTCTTTCCAGTCTGTTCTACCAAACAATCTTAAGGCAACAAAATTTACATGCAATGGGTCCAAAGGAACATCCAATTTGCAAAAATTGAAGCTATGGTGATTGGCCCAATTTTTAACAATAGTACTTTCTCAAAGCTCTCCCTACCACCTTGATTCTTCTAAATATTTTTGCAAGAGCCTGTGCACTATGGCAAATCAGGTTCACAAAAATTTAGGCTCAATAATAATGGTGGTTCTCCTCTCAATCTACAGTAGCTAGTTCTATTGTGACTAGATCTACCGTGGCTCTGATACCACTATTAGCTTTTGAGGTAGATTGCAATGGGAGATGGCAATCACAAGATGCAAAAATATGAGAGAAAGTAAATTCATGAGATTGCAGAAATATGCTATAAATAGAAATGATGGAAATGAATACAATATTGCTATGGAGGAAATGGACACTCCATGCAAGAAGCTATAGGACTACATTGTACTCCATCACTAATGGAGTTACACAATAATACTACTCCTACCTACTGTCTTGTCAATATCTTACAATGAGGCCCTTTTATAATGGAAGATAGATTCCTTGGCCAACACTCTACCTAGTTGTACAAGGGACACCTTGCACATTTACAACTTGCACATTGACACTTGTGCATTTATTACATTGCATAAAGTAACTAGATAACTTCCCCCTAAAGTAATCTAATGTCCTAAGTATGTACCTAGGAAGGTACATTTACATGATCTAAATGATGTAATGACTCTAACTCTAAGAGTCCAAATATAATTATAGTCGGGCAGATCAGAGAGGAAAAAACTCATCTTCAAAATAGCATGGGAAAATAAGTATAAATATCATTATATATCAAAACATAATCATCTAAATAACCTCCATGTCCAAAATCTAGATAGAAATCAGTGAAAAGAAAACCAGTAGAAAGAAAAGAAATAGTTAAAATATACCATAAAGCTCTAATAAAATGAATAGACCCACATTAAAAAACCCAAAGCTAGCATAGAAACTAGGGGTATGATAAGTGGGTGAAAGAAGAAACTCCTTCCTTGTTCTCTTACATTTGCAAGAAACCTTTTGGAATATGTTGACCTTCTTTTTTTTTGGTAAGCTGGTTTTTATATTTATAAGTGGGTTTTTTAAGAGGATCCCAAAACCTTATAACAATATAGGTCGTGGCCTTTAACACTAGAGTGAGCCTCCTGGGTTGTTACAGCAAAAACTTTCATAATACTTACCAAAATATCAAAGAAGGCCTCGTGGGCTACAGGGGAGTCCATCCCATAGATGGAATGGTACGAGCTATAACAAAAAAATAACAGAAAAAGCCATTTCAGGCCTAACACGGACATACTAAACTCAAAAATGATACACTTCCAAGGTTCCTCCGTCATGCTTCAGGTTCCTCCTGGTCCTCCTGGGCCTGCCGCCCCTTGTAGCGTTTTAGGATCCTTACCATCGCATTTGTGGCCGCCAAGATGTTAGTTGTCATATCCAGAAGAAGCTGAGATGACAAACCTTCCGCTTCACTCTCCGTATCCGAACTAATCTGTTGTGGCGGGTTCTCTTTCTTGATCTTGACCTTCTTCAAGCGTTGAGAGGCCCGGGCAGGAGTAGGAATATCCCCAGTCACCCCACGCTTGGTTGGTCGGCTACGAGAGGGCCCTTTGAAAGGAGAATGCTTATCATCTCCCGAAGAAGAGTTTTGGGATGGGCTGGAAACCCGCTCCTCATGCCCAACTGAAGGGTTAACCGGGGCCTGGCCTGCCAGAGGCTGCACCACCTGGGGGGAGGACGGTTTGTAGAGACATGACGGTAAATCACAGCCATCAAACCCTGGTGAATGGGCATGCAAGATGACTTCCTACTCTTTTCTACAGCCAAACCCAGGGAATACGCTAGGTAATCAGGGATACAAACTTGCTTGGCATCTCTGAGGTGGTTTACAAAGCTGATATGGAAACTTCGAAGAGGTTTGTCGGGATCGTCACAGGTTATATACTACAATACAGGAATCATGGCGAGGTTCCAAGGCTCCAAAAGATTCGACCGAAACAGGGCAGACTTATCCCAACCCAAATTATGCCCTTTGTCTGGGAATTGGTCCAATTCCTCACCCCAGTTATGGCTGTCACGCCGAATGATGCGACCAGTGGCCACCAGACCCGTGACCTCACAGAGTAGTTCGACAGAGATTCGAAAGTGTAATCCCCGGACAATGACTTCACCTTTATTCCAGGTATCAATAAAGGCTCGGGTAATATCTTCCTCGGGTCCTTGGAATTTCTCAAGAAAAGGAACCAGACCCTTGGCTTTCATAAAGGTCAACGCTTCGTTACACAAGGAGAGCTCGGTTGGTTCAATGAAGGGAGTGGCCATGGTAACAGAAAGGTTAGGCAGAGCCCCCGATGAAAGGAAGGGATGACGCACCAGAGACAAAGGACTGAGAACACAGACACCAACAGTGAAAAAAGACCCGATGACAAGGGCAATTAAAAGGACCCTAGCCTTGGACGCTCGATGAGGATACACGTGATGGCATGCAGAGCAGCCCATAATTGTCCAAGGTGGTAATAAAACTAAAAATATGGTAGAGGAAAAGGCTGAGATGGCACTCTTCTCACGTCGCTGCCACGTGTGCCCACAATCACTATGCCCGTTGATGATCTCATGCACGGGCTTGTTGAAAAAGGGGAACCGGAGCCACCTCCCAATGGGCCCAGAGACCTGACCAATGAGAAGCCTCCCTTGGGCGAAAAAAATCTGCTCGAGAATGCACAAATATTTGACAATCGAGCTGATGACAATCCCTTTCATGCCACGTTTGGGGATATCATTTCTAAAAGGGTCGGGCCATCCATCGATGAACCTTGGGACACGTCCGTCATTATCGCCCTTACCTGACTCAGCCTCACAAAGGCATCCAGCTGTAGATAAGACAGGTGGCATGGGGTGAGCTTTGCCACCTCCGATCGCCATCAATTTCCTCCTAGGTGGCTTCATGAACACAATCTTGGCTGGCGGCCCTCTCCACGTCCGCCGAGAAATTTTGACGCCAAACGATGAGACAGGTGGATAGAAGCCCTTTGTTCGCCATGTGGTCAGCAAGACCGTTACCCTCCCTGAAAGTGTGTCGGACATGAAAGAGGTTGCACCGGAGGAGGAGGTTCCTAGCCTCAGAGATGACGTTGGCCACCTTCCAGGATGGACTTTTGGAGTTAAGCATGTAATTTATAATATTCATCGAGTCCCCTTCAATCACCAGAGGACGAGGATCCTCCGAGATGAGCTTAAGACCCCGTAGGATCCCCCTAGCTTCCGCAACATGATTGGTCTGGGTCCCCAAGGCTTCGCAATAGGCAAGGATTAGTCTCCCACTATGATCTCTTACAACACCGCCTGCTCCCGCTGGTCCTGGATTGCCTCTGGAGGCTCCATCAAAATTTAGCTTTAACCACCCTCTAGGAGGCCTGACCCATCTAACCTCCTTCCTGGATGAAATCGGATCCTCCTGGTTATCAGGATCCCCATCAAGCTTGAAAGTCCTGAAGATATCTGCCTCAAGACCACATTTAGGAGTCGAACTAGGGATAAGCTTGGAGTTTTTGATAGCAAAGGCCATGGCTCTATGGGCAATGGAGGGAGGATCCCTAGGAGGACTTCCAAACACCCGACCATTTCGCTCCAACCAAATCTGCCATATGAAATGGTGAAAACAAGCAATCCATAGGAAATGAAGCTTCAGGTTCTAGAAGGGATTGGTCCATTGGAAAAAGGCCTCCTTAATAGACTTGGGAGGAATCCATTGAATCTGGAAGGTGGAAAGAATGATGCCAATGACAAAACTGGTGAAGGAGCAATGCAGGAAAAGGTGGTCAGAAGACTCACAGGCTGACTTACACATGTAACACCTATTTGGGATGGCGAAGCCCCTTTTATGGAGGTTATCAATAGTGAGGGCTTTGTTTTGGAAAGTGATCCAAGAGAAAAAATTTACCTTGGGGATCAAATGTTTTCTCCAGACTAGCTTGCAGGGGAAATCCGCCTTAGGACCAGTACGCAGGAAGTCGTAAGCAGACTTGATCGAGAAAGCTCCGCTATCCGTTCCTCTCCAAATCATACGGTCAGGTCCTCCATTGGAAGGGATGATAGTCACTTGGAGGAGAGAGGAGAGAGTTGTGACCTCCTCAATATGCCCACCCACATCGATGTTCCTCCACTACGGGGATCCGTTCCTCCAAACAATGTAGTCAACCACCTTCTGCTCATAGTTGGGATCCATCTGGGCTCTAAGATGACCCAGATCTGCCTGTTGGATGAGAGGGTCCTCCGAGATCCATCTGTCCTTCCAAAAATTTATACTCTGACCATCTCCAATGATCCACCTGCCACCGTCCATAATCAGCTATCGCATTTGGATCATGGCCTTCCAAAAAGCCGACCCTCCCATGGGAATACCATCATCGAGGAGAGAAAGGTTGGTCAGGTATTTCTTGTTGACAATTTTGATCCAATCCGTCGTGTCATTAGTCATGATCCTCCAAGCATGCTTGGCAACCAGCATGAGGTTCATCATCCCCATCCTTCTTAGGCCAAGACCACCTTGTTCTTTGCTTTTGCACACCGTTTCCCAGGCCACCAGGGGGATTCTGGACTTGTCGTCATTTCCTGACCATAGAAACATCCTCTGAATCTGCTCAATCTTACGGTGGACCGAGGCTGGCAGCCTAAAAATAGACATGAAATAGGTCGAGATTCCTTGGAGGTAAGCCTTGGTGAGGGTAACCTTACCAGCTTGGGACAAAAACTTGCCTTTCTAGGTGGATAATTTTTTATGGATGCGTTCCATCACCATGTTCCACATACCCTCCTTGGTCCTACCACAAAATAGGGGGAGGCCGAGATAGGTTGTAGGAAGAGAATCGATAGAGCAACCCAGGATCCTGGCTATCCGAACCTGGCGCCTCACCAGGGTGTTGATGAAGAAAAGCTTACTTTTAATGTAGTTCACCTTCTAACCGACCGCTCGTTCATAGAGGGAGAGGATCCTCTTGATGTATCTAGCTTGAGCTACTGAAGCACTGGTGGACAGGAGAGTATCATCCACGAACTGTTGGTGGGTAATTGCTTCAATCCTCGAAGCGGGGAGGATGCCAGTTACCTTTCACCGTCGAAGCACCTCCTTGAGAGCTCTCCCCAGGGCCTCTTCCAGAATGATGAAAAGAGTAGGGGACAAGGGGTCTCCTTGATGAAGGCCCCTATCACTTTGGAAATATCCGACTGGGGATCCATTAACCAGGATGGAGAAACAGGGGGTGGAGATGCAGCTATGGATGAGGTCAACCCAGAGAGGGTGAAAACCAAACTTCAGGAGAATCGCATAGAGGAACTCTCTATCCACTCTATCAAAGGCTTTATTCATATCGAGCTTGAGGAACAAGGCAACCTTTTTAGCCATGGAGGCCGAGTGAAGGGTCTCATGAATCGTAATAACCCCATCCAGGATGTTCTTGCCTTTCATCGAACTGCCTTGGCATGGATCAATGAGAAGAGGGAGGATGGGCTTAAACCTATTAGCCATGGCCTTGGTCAGAACTTTGTAGAAAACATTACAGAGGCTTATGGGTCTGTAGTCAGAAAAGGTTCTACAAACGGAGGATTTCGGAATGAGAGCCAAAAAGGTGGAATTGAAACTGCGATGGACAGCTCTAGCCGATTGAATCTCTCTGATGGCTTTACACACGTCCTCCCCTACTACATCCCACATGGTTTGGTAAAAATGAGGTGGAAACCCATCCGACCCCGGGGCTTTGTCAGGTTGCATGGAGAAGAGGGCTTCCTTAATCTCCTCAGAGGAGAAAGGTTCCATGAGTTTGGTATTAGCCTCTTGAGAGACACTGCTTGGAATGTTGGCCAGGAGCTCAGCTTGGGCAAGCCGATCACTCTCGGGAGGGTTTCCCAGTAAATCTTGGAAGAAAGTCACCACCTCGGCCCTTATCTCTACAATGTCCTTTGTGGTGGATCCATTACTGCAGTCAACCTCTCTGATTTTGTTGGATCCTCTATGCCGCATGGTGGAGGCATGGAAGAATCTAGTGTTAGAGTCACCTTCCTTGATCCAAAGATCCCTGGACTTCTACCTCCAGAAGGTTTCTTCCCTTGCAATGATGTTATGATACTCTGCCAGGATGTTCCTCTCTTCTTCTCTGGTGGCCGCATAGTGATCTCCAACTTTGATTCTTTTTTCTATCTCTTGAAGACGTTTCGAGATGGATTTTTTGCATTCAAAGATGTTCCCGAAGACTTCTTTGTTCCAGACTTTCAATTTTTCTTTTACTATCTTGAGCTTTTGGGCAAGCTGTAGCGACGTTGATCCCCCACCCTTCTGCTGCTGCCACCAGGAAGTGACTTGACCTTTGAAATCCTTGTGGAGGATCCACATGGATTCGAACCTGAAGGGAGTTTTGAAAGAGGGAGCCTTATCTGATTCGAGGATGATGGGGTTGTGATCCGATCCAATCCTGGGCAAGGCACACAGCGTTGCATCTCCAAAAAAGGGAATAGCTTCTTGAGAAATGAAAAATCTATCTAGCTTCACCTGAATGAGCCCGTTGCCAATCCTCCTGTTGCTCCAAGTGAAAGAGGACCCTTTGAGCTTGATGTCCATGAGCTCGTTGGTGTTAACAAAGTTCCTGAAATCGTCCATGCTTCTATTGCACATATCTAGTCCTCCTTTCTTTTCAGACGGGTGCAGAGGACAGTTGAAATCCTCGCCAATAATCCATGGAATGGTGCTGAAATTACCCCTCATTTGAGTTACAGTTTCCCACATCTCAGCTCGCTCTACAGGAGAGTTTGGAGCGTAGATGTTGGAGAGGATCCACGACTGATTGCTAGTCTTGGAGTGGAATAAAATGTTAAGGATTCTGTTTGAGGAAGACAATAATCTTCCTTCAACCAGGGTAGGATCCCAAAGGCACATGAGCCCACCTGATGTACCTTGAGCAGGACTGAAGAGAGCCTCCCCTTTGGCCCAAATGGCCTTAGCTGCCTTCTTGGAGGAGAACTCGTCACTTTTGGTTTCTTGAATGACAAAAATGGAGGGATTTGTCCTTTTCTTGAGGTCAGCAGCCACCCTCTGTTTGGCTGCTCCGTTAAGTCCTCTCACATTCCATGAGAGGACTTTCATCTCAAAGGTTTAGGGTTTTTCTTGCCTCCCTTCGCTATCTGGAAGGGGGGTTTGGATCCTTGTTTGTCATCCTTCTGAGTGTCGGACTCATCAAAAAATAGTGTTAGCTGAGTTTCGTTGGCGATATTCTCCATCGCTTCCTTGTTTCTCTGATCATTACCAGAGAGTCTTCCCCTTTTTCGTTCACTGCCATAGTCGATAGCTTGCTTTTTGCTCCTGGTGTTCCTAGGGCTTAGTCACCCAGATAGAGAAGGACCTCCTTTTTTAGACACTGGAGATAAGGATGGCTCACCCCTCTCCACGCGGGGTGGGGATTTCCTATTGCCTGCAAGATATTCCTCCAAGACGGAGTTCGAGGCACCAAAATCAGGGAAGGTGTGAACCTGAGTAATAGGATCCTCTGCACGAGAACCGGTTTGAGGTGAGGGTTTTGAGGGAACCTCTTGCTGCTTCTAGATCGGTGAAAGAACTCCTTCTTCTTCATAATCCTGCTCAGGCTGAGTCGAAGGTCCTTCTAGGCCCTCCTCCTGGGCTGCCTGAAGGGCAGGGTTTCGCATGATGTACCTAGGACCCGTCGACGGTTGCTTATTGAGTGGAGGTTTCCCTTGGTTCCACTGTAGTCCTTTATTCTGCCCTTCCACTCTTTGATTTAGAGCCTTCAAGGTCGGACATTGGGTCTGGAGGTGTCCCTGAGTGCGGCAATGAGTACAGAATGCCGGCTTGTTCTCATACTCAATAACTTGCCTCGTGATGAGGGTTGATCCTCTGTACAAATTAATGGCAGTAGGGAGCTCAGTGTCCAGGTTGGCGGATACGCAGAACCTGGCTTGGACCATCCTAGAACGAACTTTGGTGGACGAATCAATGGCAACCAGCTCCCCAATGGAGCGAGCTATCCCTTTAATGACATTCTCATGCCAGCACTAGAAAGGAAGGTTCGGAAGCCTTACCCAGATCGGAGCTATATTTATGTTTTGGGTCTCCGGGTTGAAATCCTCTCCCCATATCCGAAGAAAAAGGCTTTTGCGCCCTAGAAACCAGGGTCCCCCAGCCAAAATGTTGCAGAAATCCTCTTGAGTGTTTAGTCGGATGGCAAAAAACCCCGAGAGAGCGCCACAATCTCCATGTTGCCATTGGTTCTCCATTTGCCAAAGGCCCATTTTTGGATGGTCTCCATGTCTGGTCGCCCTCCTAGGAACTTGCCAATCAGAGTAAACTTTTTGAGCTCCAGGAAACTCTCCATGAGGTCTTCAGGGATGACAAGGTCTTCGCCTGAAGGGATTAGCTCCTGGTTGAGGTGACTATCTAGGGTTCCTGGCCTCACCGCATGAGCATAGGAACCTTTCAGGGTTGCGGCTCCTAAAGAAACCCCTTTGTCGGGAGGATCTTTCCCTTGCCCACTACGCCCACCCTCCTGGGCCCCTACAACGTCAGAGTCTGCCTCACCTGCACTGGTTCCACCTGGGCCCTCACCCGTCACAGTCGCCTCCGTCCTACCGCCTCTTGTCGCTCGCTCACCCGCTTCCCACTTCCCATCCTCGCCTGCCTTCCCACCTCCCATCCTTCAACTTCCTCTATCATAACTCCATATCTGCATTTAAGTTATTGATAAGGTTTTTCATGTTGACCTTCTTTTGATAACCTATTTGCTTCTTGATTTAATTCCCTAAAGACATGAGTAAAAGAGATATTTTCAAAATGGGAAATTACCTCCAAAAGTTCATCTCCCACTAGTATAAGCAAATTATTTTTTAATTGAGTAGATCTATTCATCCAGTTGATGACTAGAATACAATCTCCAAAAAGTTGTATTTTTTCACATTTATCTCTACAACACACTTCATTAGCAATCTCAAAGCTTGAAACTCAGCAAAATTATTGGAACCTATTCCAAGACCTGCTTTAAATTTGATATAGTGTGTATATGAGAAGTATAGAATACCTCTTGCACTACTAAATGTTGATTGTATATAACTGGCTCCATAAAAAAACCCCATGGTTGAGACTTTTCAATGAACAAATTGTCTACTTGTCAAGGTTTCTTATGTTTGCCAGGCCATTTATTGATTGAGACCAAAGTCCTCACCTAAAATATGACCTGAAACGGGGGTATTAACTTCCCTTAAAAATAGTTACATTCTGTGACAACCATATACCCCAACATATAAGGCATGGTAAAGAAAGAAATTGTTTTAGCTCTTTTTTCAAAAACCATTGTCTTAAGCATACCTCCACTATTTCTCCTTCCCAAATATTTTTTTACTCTAGTTATTTTTTTATCTTCTAACCAAAAATACTAAGAAAATGGGCATTTGATTAACAAATGTGTGATTTTTCCCTCCTTTTACTGACACATCATACAAATACTTGAACCTTATTTCCTTCTCCTCTGTAAAACTTCTCAAGTCAAAGCCTTACTTCTCAAAGCTAACCACATGAAAATAATTGTCTTTCTTGGGGTAGATAATTTTCAAATCTGCTTCCACCACCAAGTAGGCCCTTGAGGATGAGGGTCAAAACATGCTTTATAACCAATTCTAGTCATATACTAACCCCCACATTTGTTGTATGCCCAAGCAGTAGTATATGGTTCAGCTCTCAGCTTTATATAACTCTTACTAATACTATCAATATAAGCCTTCCATAAAACATCCTACTCATCAGAAAGACCAAAGACCTAAGTCTGCTTCCAACCTTGGGTCCAAACACTTGAAGAATCTGATTCCCCCACCTAATGAAGAAAGTAAAAACCCTTGTCTTTTAAAGAACTTATCATAGTTTCTAGCAACACAATGTTTTCCCCACTACCTAAAGTATAATTAGACCCTATTCTAACTTGTTCACCGTCTCCCACTTTCCAAGCCAAATATTTTCCAATCATATGAAATGCTTGTACTACCTTCCATTGAATGGAAATATTTTTAATGCTTTTATGTGGTCTTCTAATCTAATCCATAAAAGTCCTTGGATGAATATATTTTTTTCAATAATCTTCTTCTATAATCCTTCTCTGGTCAAAATCCTCCATAAACTTTTTACTACCAAAGAAGAACCAAAAATATGAATACTTTTAAGTCCCTAACCACCTTCCTCCTTTGGCCTAGCAATACTCTACCACTTAACTAAAGGAATGCCTTCATGTTCCTTGCATCCAGTCCAAAGAAATCTAAAGTAGTGTTTTCTTATTTTCTTTAGAACTCCTTTAGGAATGAAGGCCAAAGAGTGCCAAAACACAAGAATTGCCTCAAGAACCGACTTTACAAGTGTTAATCTCCCACCAATAGACAACCATATATTACACCAATGGTTAATCCTAACTTTAATCTTGTCTAAAAGCCATCTCTAATCTCTCTTCCTATAAGTATTTGGTTTCAATACAAAACCCAAATACTTAAAGCCTTCCTCCAAATCTAAGATATCAAAAGGAAAAAAAATTTATTAGACCATGTTCAGTCTCCTCCTCTAGACCATTAAAGCAAATAGAGGATTTTTGAAAATTTATCTCCATGTGTCGGTAGCAATACTATAAGTGTCCAATATTTCCTTCAACTTTCTAGCTTCCCTTAAATTGCCATCTATAAAAAACAATATATCATCAACAAATAATAAATTATATAAATAAAGGACCCCCACTTTGATCTTGAACAAGGATCTTACCCTCTTTACATCTAAAATAGCTCTACTCAATCCTTCAAAAACTAGCAAAAAATTAAAAGACATAAAGGACATAATTTTCTCAATCTTCTCAAGGATGTAAAGAATTTGGAATTTGATCCATTGATAAGAACAACAAAAGATACAAAATAAATGCATTCCATAATCCACTTTACTATTGGATAGCTAAAACCCACATGCAAGAGCATAAATATGAGATACAACCAGCCAATTCTATCATAAGCTTTCGATAGATCTAGTTTAAGGACCATTACAGGAAGTGTTTTAGTTTTTTTAGAGTGAAGGCCCTCTTGTGCAGATCCTATGGCTTCAAAAATATATCTACCTACTATAAACCCAAATTGCTCCTGGGAAATAACTTCAAAAAAAATCTTCTTCAATCTAACAACCAAAATATTTGCAATGATTTTATAGATACAATTACACAATGAAATAGGTCTAAATTCATCAAAGGTTTTAGGCTTCTCCTTTTTGGGAATAAAAGCTAAAAAAGTGGAGTTAAAATCCCCCAAAACCTAACCACTCAACCTAACTTCCTCCATTACTCTAAGACGATCCTCTTCAACAAGATCATAGAAAACTAGAAAAAACTCCACAGGCCATCCATCAGGTCCTAAACTTTTATCCTTTTTTAGAGAAGTTAGGACATCTTTCAATTCTTCCTTTGTGACCTCCTTCATGAGTAACTGATTGTCCTCCTCTATCACAAAGCTGGGGAAGAAAGTTGTTAACTTTAAAATTTCTCCAATATTGACTTATCAAGTTTTTTATAGATATATTGAAAATATTTTACTCCCAAATCTACTAACTCAAAAAACTCCTAACAAGGATCCCTTCATTTTGCATCTCCCAGATAGTTGTTGAAATATATTACATTATTTGGTATATGTTAATGTACTACATTGGGTACATCTTTAAATTAGGAGTGTGTCTTAGATTAGAGTGTGAGTATTTACTTTATGCAATGTAATAAATGCAAAAGTATTATTAGAGTGTGCAAAATATTTAATAATATAAATGTGCATAATAATGTGCACATGAGTCCATAGAATAGGAAAGTGAAGAGTCCCAAGAAGAGTGAAGGCCAAGAGTACTCCATATGAAGATTCGCATTCTATTATATATGTATCTATGTGTGTGTGTGAGAGAGAGAGAGAAAGAGAGGGAATGTAGAGTGAGAGTGTGTGGAAGTATGGTGTATTGGAGATATTTATTCTATCAAGATACTATTTTTGTGAGCATTTGTTAATGGTAGTTTTATGAGTTGTTGCAAAAGTTATTTATGATTTTTATATGTTTAGAATATTGTCATTATCTTATATTTCATATTGAAACTTTATTTTAGATCTTATGGTTATTTTGCATTAAGTATTTAGCATCAAAAATTAATAGTGGTATCAAAGCTACAACAAGGTTTAATCTTTCACAGGTTTTTCAAATTTGCAAAGGAGATTTCCACTAGTTAATGAGAAACCAGTGAATTTGAAGAAATTATATTTGGAAAAAGAAAACCAGGGAAGATAGTATTTTTCACTATGTTGAAGAAAAACTAGTGAATATTGGAGATTTACCTATTCCAAGAGCAAATTTAGAATAGAAGGAAATTTATAGGTCTTAAATATAGACCTTGACATTGATAAGATTAAGAGACCCAAGAAGGTCCTATTGAAAATTTTGATAGATAGAAGAATATTCCAGATTGCTATTTGGCTAGAGTTTTTCCACGGGGTTGAATTATAACTTGTGAAGACTAGGACTCAACATAGATTGCTTTCCACTAGTTTTGAGAATAACTAGTGAAGTTTATTGATTTTAAAATTCTGGAGATTTGGTTGATTGTTGTTGTCTAAGTTTTTTTGTTGCAAAAAACTAGTTCTCAAAATTTGAGAAGCTTACTACAATGTATATAAAAAAAATTCATCTTCGATTACCTAAAATTCTATGTTATTTCCTCATGTAGGGATTAGTTTTGAGTTGCAGCAAAAGAGTACACATTGAAGATTAATGAGGTCCAAGAAAGAGGCCCCATTGAAGATTGAAGATTGAAGATTGAGGAGACCCAAGAAAGAAGTCCCCATAGAAGCTTGAATATTGAAGGTTGAGGAGACCCAAGAAAGAGGTCCCCATTGAAGATTGAAGATTGAAGGAAGAAGAGAAGAAGAGGTCATAGGAGCCCTATTGAATATTGAGAAAGAGGACACCTAAGAGAAGAGGTCCTCATTGTAGATTTGAGAAAGGAGATAGGAGAAATAATATAGAGGAGGACTAAGAAAAGGTTAATTTAAAAAGTTGTAGAATTTGAACACCCAAGAGAAAATATCTCAAGCAAATTTGGAAGGAGAAAAAAGAAGGCTAAAGAAGGCCTATTGAAGAAGTTGAAGCAGTGGCCATTAGAGTTCAGATTTAAAAATAAAATTGAGCAAGAGCTAAGGAGAAGAAAGAAGATAGAAGAGGCCATTGATTTGATAAATTTGAAGACATCCATTAAGAATTTGCAGGCTGATTTGTGGAAGAGAGATCAAATTTTGTGAGCAAGAATTTAAGATATTTGGGCTACAAAATTGGGCAGCATTAAAAGGAGATAGTAGAGCTACGATTTGAAGAATTTTGGGGTAAATTTGAGAGAGCTTTGGACAACAAAGTGAAGGAATATTTGGCAGAAATTGAAGCTACAAATTGTAGAGATTCTTGGTAGCATTTTGGAAGGAGAAAGGAGAATTTTTGAGGCAGCAAATAGAAACTAAGAAAGCAGATTTTTGGGCAGCTTTAGGAGCTACAAATTTTAGAAGAATTGGGTAGCATTTCAAGAAGCAAAGGAGCTGCAAATTTGAAATACTTGAACAACAAGTTTGAGTAGCAAAAAAGCAAGGAGGCAAGCTACAAAAATAAGACCAAAAAGGTTTGGCAAATAGGTGCTTAAAAGTGTATCTCATTTATGTGAAAAAAGTGGATTTTTCAAGTTTAAGAGGAACCATATTCAAATAGTAGATAAAATCTTTAAGTTTAGTGTCTCCAAATTGAAGGAGACATCTTTTGTCATCTTGAAATCTACATAACATAACAGCAAATAGAGAAGTTAGAAATTACATAAAAGTGGAGTAATAAGGGAGAGATAATATTGGTTTAGAGGCATAATATATGTGTTGGTTTTGTAAGCACTATCGAAGCTAAAGGAGTGTGAATTTAACAACAAGAATAAAGGTACTAAACTCTAGTGTTTAAAGCTAAATTTTAGAGCTTCATTTTTCACGATTAAACCTGCATCGAGTGGCAAGAAATTGCAAGAAGTTAGTGCAAGTAGAATAGGTGGAAAAAGGTAAGATTAAGGTAGTCAAAGTGCAGCCAGAGTATAGAGGGGAAATCATTCTAGAACCACCAAGCTTGAGAGTAGATTACCTTGCAAAGGAGGAAGAGCCATCACATTGATAATTGCAACCACCAAACGAGCAATGGAGGAGCCACCATAAGCCTTGCCTACATACATTGGAGAGGAGAAGCCATTGTAAGAGCCACAATATTACACAAAGGATAATTTAGAAATCCAAACGTCAAATAAGAAGAGATAACGTAGAAGAACAAGCGCTACTATACATTGGAATACATTAAAACGAAGAGGAAATATATTGCAAACAGGTAGTGGAGCATTATCAAAGAAAAATCACTCATTTGAGGAGTTGTAGAGTTCATTTACCACTTGGTACTACAAGAAATGTAATGTTTAAGACATTATAAAATAATTGACTATCACCAGCCAAAGTTTGAAGATGTTTTCATCTAAGTGTTATGAGTAGGATAGTAACTTGGAGCACCAAAGGAACATTATAGAAGAGGAAAAGCATTTACATGCCACTTGGCACTTGAAACAGTGAGCACCAAACGTCTTTGAAGGGAGTCAAAGCATTTTGAAATCTTCATTTAATGCATGGGCCAAAATTAGCAAAGTAGAGATTGATTTTGGAGTCAAGTTTGGGCAATGAAGTGGAGAGAGTGCCTTACAACAAGAATATTATTGACTATTCAACAGTGAAGATAGATTACTTAGCCCATAATAGTGTGTATGCCTAAATTATTGAGGTAAACTCTCAAGTTATTTGATTTATTCAAATATTGGAGAAATAAGGAATATTTTATTGATTTATGAAAGTCTGAAATTGATTTATATATTTCCACATTGATTAATTATTGTTATTGGAGGTATAAGGTTTATAAGTAGAAAATTAAAATCTTAGATATTTTTTTGTTGCTAGTTGGAAAGTTCTATAAAGATTTGAAAAGCTGATTTGAATATTTGAGATATTAATTTGAATTTTTGTAATTGATTTATTGAAATATTTGCAAATTGATAATTTTGGAGAAAAAAGGATTTCAACATCAAATTAGGAATACAAAACTTGCAACTATATTTTATAGAATTTCTAAATTTCTAATTGGGGAGTTATGAGGGATCCAACACCAACATATGTTTGTGAAATTTAGAATTGAGAAGTTATATTTTTAAAATTTGGGAGATAAAAGGAATTCAACTTAGAGATTTGAAGAATTGAAACCTTTATCAAGATTATTGATTGTCATTCATAAATAGGGAGAAATAAGGTATTTGCTTTGAAGAATAGAAGTTGAATATTATATTAAAATTTTCATCCAAACATTAGAAAAATACAAGGTATTCTACAAAATTTGAGAATTGAAAAGAGTTTATTAAATTTGATCATATATTCAAAATTTGGGAGATATAAGGCTTACAACATAATTGTTTGGAAGGTTGAAAACTTGAAAAGTGTTCTTAATAAAAATTAAAAAAACTAAGGAGGAATAAGGATGTCTACTTCCAAGAATACATTAAATAATGATATAGAGAACATTTTTAGAGAAGAAAAGAGAAATATCATAAAACTTGGGATCAAAGATTTGATTAAGAAGTTTGAAGGAAAATTGGACTTAGTCTCAAGTTTCATTTACAAAGAAGCATTAGTATAAATTTTTGAAACATTAGAATACTATCTTCATGCGAGAATGTTTGAAGCAATTGATAATGACAAAGATAGTGTTATAATTCCTTTAAACATTGCTAGTATAATATACATGGCATTGCTTATACTTAAACATCACAAAGAGAAGAACTTGAAACAAAAGGAATTGATTGAATCTCTTAAGGAGAAAGCAAAAGTGGATGAATCATTTCTAGAAAAGGTATTTCATTCTTCATGCAATATTGATGCTTCAAGATCATCTAATTCAGGGTCTTATCATGATGCCATAAGTGAATGCTCAGAAGGTTCTGTACAAAGGAAGACTTATGATATGAAGGACAAAGGCAAAGAGAAAATGGTTTTGTAAGAATCAAATGACGATGTGATGTCACCTGAAAGCATAAAGGCTAGCACCAATGGAGAAGACAAGCAAGAAGAGATATCAAGGAGGCATACAATGCAAAGTGAGTTAATATATGAAGATCATATTGAAGACTAAAGTCTTCAATAACCATATAATGTAATACAAGGGGGTGTTGGAATATATTACATTATTTGGTACATGTTAATGTACCACCTTGGGTACATCTTTAGATTATGAGTGTGTCTTAGATTAGAGTGTGAGTATTTACTTTATGCAATGTAATAAATGCACAAGTATTATTAGAGTGTGCAAAGTATTTAATAATGTAAATATGCATAATAGTCCATGTGCACATGAGTCCATAGAATAGGAAAGTGAAGAGTCTCAAGAAGAGTGAAGGCCAAGAGTACTCCATATGAAGAGTCATATTCCATTATATAACTTTTTATGTGTGTGTGAGAGAAACACAAATTAGAGTGAGAGTGTGTGGAAGTATGGTGTATTGGAGATATTTATTCTATCAAGATACTATTTTCATGAGCATTTGTTAATGGCAGTTTTATGAGTTGTTGCAGAAGTTATTTATGATTTTTATACGTTTAAATATTATCATTATCTTATATTTCATATTGCAAATTTATTTTTGATCTTGTGGTTATTTTGCATTAAGTATATGGCATCAAAAGCTAACAATAGTGTTGATCTTCTTCCTATGATTAGAAAAATTATGAAAAACTTAGTATTTTCATCCCCTTTTTAACCATACAACTCTAATTTTCATTCTCTATCTACCTTCCCTCCACTCCAAGAATTTGTTCTGCTTAATTTCTAGTTCAACTAGTCTTGTTTTCTCCTCCTCTTTAAACAAACCAACCTCATTATTTTTATGATTTTTTGAAATTTTCTTTTTCACAAAATTAAGATCTCTATCCATACTCTCCTTTTTAACTCAAATCTAAGATGACACAACTCCTTTTAATTTTTTTAAATCAACAGCAAATTGAAATTCCGTCGATGACCTAGAACTTTGATCATAGCCAATCCATTGTATTTTAATCAATTATTGAAAATATTCTTCCTCCAACCAAATTATATTGAGATTAAAAGGATTGGCAGGTTTTACCTCTTGAATTTCTAATTGAAGAAGTATGGGAGAATGATTTGAGACACATTTAGTCTCAACCCATGACCATTTTCTGTCTATTTCATTGTAAAATGACTCTGAGATAAAAAAAAAACTTGTCCAACCTCTTTGAGATCCCAGCTTCCCCAACTCTATTATTTCTCCACGTAGGCATTAATTTTATTGGTTCCAAATCAATTAAACCAACTTCTTCAATCTTATTTCTAAAGTAATCTGCAAGTCTATCAAGTCTTGCAGATTCTCCCCATACCTCACTTCTACTCATAGTAAAATTTAAGTCCCCACCAATGATAACTCTTTAATCCCTAACACACCTTTGGGAGAAAAAAATCATCCTAGAAGACCTTCCTATCTTCATAGGGACCATAACAATTAATAACTAACAACCTCAAACCCAAGTCTTTAAAATATAATTTTATCCACAAGTTTGAAACCATAAAGGAGTAATTAATTAAGGATAATGAGTTCTTTCAGCTAGTCAAAACACCCCTAAATTTTCAGTAGCATCTAGATCCAAGAACTCCCAATCCCTAAGCAATTTACTTAACCCTTAAATGACTTTTGTACCTGCCCCCATGGTTTCTTGTAGAAGGATAACATCTAGATTATGAATTTCCACCAGCCTAGCTAAGGCAAGTCTTTCAGAGGGACTGCTAAGACCTTATATATTAAGGGATACCAAGATCATTTAAACATATTAAAGGGGTTTTGTCCCACTCTAAGGACCCCTTTGACAAATTTTTGTTTACCCTGTTGAATTTCTCTCAAAACCTTCTATTGTGCATGAAACAAAAAATATTTCCTACCTGCTAAAGAAGTGGAATATTTTTTTATATGGTCCAGACCTAACCCTAACCTTCTAGCAATTGTACAAGTTCTCAACTTAGATTCTCTTTTCCTAGAAGATAACAAATATCTACAAGAGGAGCCTGTCTCCAAACTATCCCCTAAAATAGATACCTCCCTAGAAGATTCACCTGATAGGTCAAAAATACTTCCCCCAATAGCATAAATATTTGGATCACAATCCCTATTCAATATGTTTGAGGTTGTTGGCCCATTGTCCAAAATCCTAGAAAATTCCTTGTCCTTGGGACTTCTCTTCGAAGATTCATAAGGAAGTGTACAAACTTCTTTATTACCTAAGTCCATATTATTCTCCACATTATTGGATAATAATTGTCATAAGGCTTAGATGACTGACCAAAAAAAACTTAATAGTATCAAATTCCAATCCTTTCATAGTTTTCTTTATGACTCTATCTCCTTCTCTAACTATGTGAATAGTAAAATGGAGACAAAGCTAGATCCAAAATTTCTTCCTCCTCTAGAGTTTTGGTTCTAGGTTCAACAACATTCTTGTTACTTATTTGGGCCAAATTAGGGAGCACTATTGAACTTTGAAAAATAAGTATCTCTTGATTGTTGTTAGCTAACTTGAAATCCCTACTAGTCATTAGTTTTCTCCTTCATACTTTTATGTGAAATATTGAGAACATTCCTTAGCAATATGTCCATAAACATGACAATGAACACATCTAAAAGAAATCTTCAAATAGTCCAAGATTTTATTATGAACTGTATTACCCACAACTATCTCCATACAGTCTGGTAAGCCTTCACTGATATCCATATTAACCAAAATATAATAAAAAAACCAAAAAACACTAGATTTAAAAGAAATATTTATATCCTAGGTTTTACCTAATGAATCTCTAATCTCTTCCAAAGCTCTTCTAGTCATAACTCCATTGGCAGACCTGGAAGTTTTACCTAGATCGGGATTCTCCTAGCAACTTCAGTACTAGGATCAAAGCAAGTTGTCTAAGCCATCAAATCCAAAAACTAAGACCCCCAATACCAATGACCTCCTATAATTTTTTATGCATCTTCCTCATATCAAAAAAGGAAACCTATCCATCCTCTAGAAAGTAAGTGAAAAATTAACCTATATCCTAAAATTAGGACCCATACCTTTTGAAACCACTCATTAGTGTTTTATCAACTATTTAACATCCATGAAAATTTCTAATAAGGACCTTCCCCAAAAACTCCAAAACTTGTTCCATCCTCAGGTCTTCCCAAAGTACCATTTTGATATTCAACCTCTTTTTAACCGCATTATTTACCTTACACACTTTAGTAACCAGAGTTATAATTTGTGTTGATTGAAAGTAATTTGGACCCACTTCACTTAGGGCCTCTAAATCAATATTTTTACCAATAAAACCAAAACCAAACAAAGGAAACTCTATCAGACAAAGTGAATTTGGGTCGTTTGGAGCCTACTTAATTTTTCTTCCTTGCAATGAAATGCTTGCTCATTCATTAGACCCATCGCATGAGTAGAGTGTTTTGAGACACCTGAGAGTGAGCAGTCAATAGGACAACTAACCTGATATAAACCTTTTGACATAGACTCCCATCTATCCACTAAATTATGATAACCTACAGTATTATTTTGGCCACTCAAAAAACCCAAGGACCCCTAGTTCTCAACTTCTAAGTCTTGTCTAGAAATGGGACCCTTGGCCCTTGGAGTTTAAAATATGGGTTGCCCCTCAAAGGGATCCTCTAAGAAGTCCAAACATTCATCTTTAGTATCCATCAAAATAAGAAACCAATTTCCCAAACTATACTACCATTTAAAAAACAAATAAAAAAAAAAAGTTAATATTTTCCTTTTACAAATCCTAGATTTGTTGCATGAAATTCATGATTCCAACTGATAAACTTCTTCAAACAACCATTCACATGCACAAAAATATTTCTTTCTATCAAAGTAACTCCTTTCATATTTTGCATACTTTGAATCTAGAAAGTAAGTTGTCCAGCCTTTATTTTCTTCACAAGAACAGATCTGGGCACACTTTAATTTTAAAAAAAATGATGATGCTTCTTGTGTCATTTTTTAAAGATACTAATTGAGTACTAGACACACCTTCATTTTATTCACATGAATAGATCTGAGCACATTCTAGTTTTAGTAAAAATAAAATACTCACTTCTCGTGTTTTTTACTTTTCGTTGTGCTTCACTTGTAAACCCTAGCTTTACTGTGTGCACTCCGTAATTCTAGCCAACAAAATTCTTCAAACTATTGTTCACATGCATAGAAATATTCCTCCCTAGCAAAGTAAATTCTTTCACCCCTTTGATTTAATTCCTTTGTGCTTCACTTTGCAAACCCTAGCTTCATTGCATGCACTTCATGATTGCAGCAGATAAACTTCTTTCAAAGAAAATTTAAATGTAAGAAAGAGGAATGCTTACCTCCTTCATAGTTTGAGCTTTCATAAAAATTGTAGATGGATCTTCAACTGTCATCGAGCAACGACGACGATGGATCAAAAACCTTCCACCATTTTAATCCTTAGGGTGATATAAGATCAATAATGTCTTATAATTTCACTCCATAATATTACCCTATTCATCACTATTCCTGGACATAAACCTTAAAATTGAGAAATTCCAATTATTTAGGGAAGAAGCTCTTGCATACAAGGATTTATATTTAAGCATATATCATTGATAAGGTGAATCTCTTTTTGTATTGCATTGATACCTCATACCATTCTATTTCACATACCTTGGAGTCTCTCTCATGTATGACTACATATATTGAGAAGACAATATTCTTCCATGTATCAATGGGTATATAGGAAGGGTGGGCATATAAAGAGGTTTGGTATATTAGACTAGTGGTACATTGAAAGGTGGACTATTAGACATTATAATGGACCCTCATCATGGCCATACAAAAAGTTCTCCTTACAGGTTCATAACTACTCAAAGGTTCACACCTTGGACCTAAGAAAAATAAGATGAGAACCATCTGGGTAGTTGAGAAACTCTAAGACATTATTACTAGCAAAGTCACTTGACCTAAAGAGAATGAAGATATAAAATAGAAATTTTATGATGTAAATACCAAAGAATCTATGATCATCATTCTTTCCATAGTAATTATTATTCAACCACATATTTGTGAAGTAAAAGCATACAAGGAGGCTTGAGAAAATCTTTGTACTATTTATAAAGAAAAGAATGAATCAATTAGACTTCATCTTTTGTATCAACTTTACACATTGAGATCCCAATATGGAGAAATCATTAAGGATTTTCTTTGTTGTGTTGTAGATTTGAGATCCAAATCGAAAACCATGGGAGAATTTGTGGAGGATAATCTCTTGATACCCATCATACTTAGAGTTGTACCAAATTCATTTTGAGTGTTGATCAATTCCTTGCAAGTTTTAAATAGGAAGGTTTTCTTTGATGAGTTGGTGAATATGCTTCAATATGAAGAGGTAACCAATAGGTTTAGGGATTAGTTGAATAATAATACACTTATTTCTAAGAATTCTAGGAGAAAGAAGCCACATAATGGTCCTTCCCCATCACCATCTTCATAGAAACCACCTAAAAAATAAAAAGGTATTATCATATCTATGATAAATATGGATATGATACAAGGAGTTATTTGTATAACCCTATGACTCAAGGATACCAAGTCCACAAACCTAATAAGAAGAAGACACAATCCAAAATATGTCCTAAATAGAAGTGACAACAAGGGCATATTGTGCATGAAGAATCAAATTTAGAATTTGAATAGGCACAAAGGTGCTAATGTCCAAGGTTATTAAAATACTAAAGGATGAAGTGTGATATATTGATTTAGGTTCTAGCAATCACATGATTAGGGATAAAGCATATTTCCCATACTACTTTCATAGTTTTGGAAACTTCTTTCTTTATCATTTTAGTTTACTGGATACAAAGAATATCAAGCTTACTACTTAAACAAAGGTCTATGAGACACCTTTAATTTGAAGGGGCATTAGCACCCCTTATATTCCATGAGATGGTAATCATGTTTCATTAGGTGTTGTTGGCCCCTCTTGCAAATTACCAATATCATTTTGTTGTTTGGTAAAGAGAAGTTCAACCAACTTAGATTGTGTTATTTTCTCTATGTTTTCTCTCACTTATCTAGATTTCACTTGATAATTTCAATGTTTTCATTTTTTTTCTTGATATTATTGGGAATAGGTCTTATTATTCTATTCCTCAATATTCTTTCACAAATTTTATTTTCCTTGGATTTATCCTCTCCTATTTATACTAAGGAAGCTTTTGACTTATTTTGCTCATTTTTTTGTAATTCCTTGTTAACGGTAGAGTTATTAACATCTAACGTTGTATTTTCTCTACCACTTTCCTTCTCCTTAATGGTGCATGGTACTTCAAGAGAATCTTAAAAATCAAGCACATTTCTTAGGTTTAGTAGGAATGTTCATCCCTAAATTAGGATCATACTGAGTAGATGGTTCCTTGTTAATATTTTGATCCTATTGTACCATGTCCTCTAAGCTCTAATCTACTTTTTCTTCATAGGCTAAAGCCTTAAAAAAATTGGTATTTCTTTCAAAATCCTTACTGGTCTCCACTGTTTATTTACTTTCATATGTTTAGACCTATTTTTTGTAAGTTGAAAACCATCCTCATCCATATCCATTTGTAATTTTTTCTTGTAGTTTTCTACATATGTTTATGTTGGACTCTTCTTCGGGCATGATCTTTTAATATGCCCCACCTCATGACATCTATATCTAAAAGATATTTTTTCATAATCCATGGTTTGGATCCACAACTTACCCCCATACAAGAATGATTGAATCTAGTAAAGGTTTACTGATATCAATCATGACCAATATGCAGTCATAAATAGCTAAGACTCTATCTTTTGTAGTTTCTAAAATCTCAAGGAATTCTCTGATAGGTTCCTTACCTATCTTGGATTTACAAATGAAACAAAAAAAATATTTATCAATAATATGTAGAGAAAGAGAATTGAATCACAGTTTTAATGAATCACTTTTGCACTGGAGGAATACCTGCCAATAGATAAAATATATATTTGTATATTCTTATTTTATGGATGCCTACTTACACCCATTTGAATGATTATATATATCTACCCTATAGTTGTGAGTGAAAGGACACAATGGTCCATAAATAATGAGTGATTAATTAGTGGTTAATGGTTAGGATTAGAATTCTAACATGTCACCTTCCTTAAAAGGATCTTTGTCCTCAAAGCTCAAAGTGAGGAGCTTTGTCCTCAAAGCTCAAAGTGAGGAGCTTTTTCCTCAAAGCTCAAAGTGAGGGGCTATCAGTCAAATATCTGCCTAATCAACAAACACTGCGTTTGTGCACCCTAGATACGACCAACATTGAAAGGCTAGAGGAAAGAAATGTCCCCCGTGCCAATCTCCAGAGAGGGTTGGTTCCCGAACTAAATCCTACACTGGTAGAAGACTAGGGATGCAGGAAAGAAATTGGAAATATGCAGAAAGAAATGGGAAATATGGCCACAGGCCGAAGTGCAGGATTCGGGGTAGACTAACAACAGGAAAATCACCCAAGCATGAAATAGCATTTAACGGAGGAAAATACAACAGAATTTACTTATAACTTTGCAGTAATAACTCCCAGAATAACACTCCAACATTCACTCCCTTACTAGCAATATTTAAATCCAAATGTAGAATTTAAATTTAACAGCAAACAAGAAATATGAATGTAAAATAGAAGTGCACAATACAGAAAGAAATTACACACAAGATCACTTGCAAATTCAGAAGCCTGATGCCTTGTATTAATGCAGAGAACTTGGAGAGTATTCTCGCAAAGTGTCTAACCTCCTTTACAATAGAAATTTGATTAGTATTTATAGAGGTTTTTGCCTCTTTCATTAAATGCACAAGAGAACAAAATGATCCCAGATCAAAAACAAGAATGAGAAACTCCCTCCTTGGAATCATCCAAAATCTTCTTTTTAGAAACAGTGATCCATATTTCAGGGAATAATTTCCAAGAAAGCAACAACTTGGGCGTCGGTGCATAGATAATTTGGAAAATATTAAATGCCTCGAAAACATCCTTACGCTTTGGAAATCATGAAGATTCTTCTGCTCTTCTCATTCAACTTCTTCTATGCTCGGGATTCACGATATGAGTTACTTAATGCCACCATTATTCAATGCTCACAAATCTGGCACCCTTGAAACTT
Source organism: Wollemia nobilis (assembly GCA_028583015.1). Lineage (NCBI taxonomy): Eukaryota > Viridiplantae > Streptophyta > Pinopsida > Araucariales > Araucariaceae > Wollemia > Wollemia nobilis. The sequence goes on along the minus strand of JAQPPZ010002441.1, from coordinate 6,682,025 downwards.
TGACCATAACTCTTCCTTTTTCGCCCAGGAATTGCGTTCACCTCAAGAAAAACCACCTCGCCTGATTTTCCCTTTGTGCACGCATGAGCCTTCCTTTTAAAATGCGTTCGCCCCTCAACCAAGGCGAACGCGACATTGTTTTACTCTCATGGTTCGTTCACCCATGGGAGGGGCGAACGGGACGTTCACCCCACCTTTGGGGTGAACACGATTACAAGGTGTTCCCAAGGTACGTTCACCCATGGGAGGGGCGAACGGGATGTTCACCCCACCTTTGGGGTGAACGCAAATTGTAGCTCATTTCGGGTGATCGTGATTGCGCTCTGGTATGGGGCGCGTTCACCCATGGAAAGGGCGAACGACACGTTCACCCCAAAACAGGGGCGAACGCGAATGCTTTCATCTTTGCTCGATCCTTGAAGTTTTTGCACTCCTTTTGAAATTTCATTCGCCCTTCCATAGGGCGATTGGGGCGTTCACCCCACCTTTGGGGCGAATATAAATACATTTTCAAGCCCTTCAAGTTTCTAACTAGGCCTTTCATTATTTTATTTTCTATTTTTCACAAGTTCACAGACGCCTTCATTTTCAATGTATTCATAGTGGGGCAAACCCGAATCAACACAAAAATAAATACAACACATATGGAAATAAATTAGGAACATATGAAATTATCTTCAAAATAATGCCACCATAATCAAAATATTGTATCAAAATATTCCAACAAAATTCCCAATGTGGCAAAATGCAAAATTGCCAATATTTCTGGCGACTCAAGGGGTATCCAGCTCGCATGGATGCAAGCGATCCTAGGCCTTCATTCATTGGGCAATAGGGTCTTTAGCTGGCACACTCATCGATACTGTGGATGCCTTTTGATGCACTTCTTCCTCTGCATGCTCCTTCTGCTCAGCTTCCTCCGCTACTCTGAGTACTTCAGCCCGCTCCGCTTCTTCGATTGCCTTCTCCACCGTTGTGCACTTTGCTTCTTGCTGCTCCTCCTACTCTTGGATTGTTTTAGAGATAACCTCATAAGCATGAACAACCTCTCCCCAATCATGAGTGTTAAAAAGGCACGACACACTGAGAGACTCATAAACGAAATGCATATTCTGAACATCCATCAAATTGAGGTGCTTCGCTCATTGGGCCAACTCGTATAATGATAGCTCTAAGCGCGTATACTTCTGCATCAAGGGCAACACCTGCGCTTCTATTAGAGGCTCTTCCCAGGCATCAATTTTAGAAGTATCTTCAACGAACTTCTTCCAGAGCGCTTCCAGTTGTTCTATGGGAAGAGGTTCTCCCCAATTATCCACGAAGGTCAAGAATCCCAACTCATCAATGGTCTCAAAATGAGACATGGAAATAGTATGTTCACGTTCAATAGTGTTGAGGATGGCCCGTCCCTCCCGTACTAGGTCCATACACTGGAAGTAACTACGCAGTGTAACTTTCACCTTAGACCAAGCGTAATCCATCTCATTGAGGGGGTGAATGTGCAAATTAGTATTAATCAAAGCTTGTATCTTTACTGCCATCTCCATATAGGGTGACAACATCTCCTTAGTAGTATCAATTAATTGTTGCCCCAACTGAATTTGTATCTACGCCTCCCATAAATATTGCAACACCTTAACAACTTGCACGACCAACTTTTCACAATTTTATGCAGAGCGAAGGCGGGTTCCCTTGACGTTATCATGCAAAAATCTTAAGGCCTGTGCCACTTTCTCAGCTAACTGCTTCTTCACTTCTTTGAGCTACTACTGAAGCTTGTGCATCTCAATCCTGGCGGCGTCACGCTCCTTCAAGTGCACCTTGACCTGCTGGTGCAAGTAGTCATTTTCAGTGGTCGTCTTCTCCTCTTGGGCTCTACTTTTTGCCAAGGCATTTTCGAGCTCAATTATGTTGTTCTGACTTTCAAAATATTTCTCCTTAAAATGCTCACCATGTAAGTACACTGAGCTCATATCGACTTGAATATTGCCCATCTTCTCCATAGGATCTATTCACGTAAGGTCTTCTGTTATAGTCTCAGAAATGAGATCACCCGACAACAACTCCCCTTGGGGCTTTTGAACCAATGGCGTAATGGTTGTAATATGGGCTTCCTTCGTGATGGGGTCAAAGGCAACCTTTTTAATCGGTCGAGCTGGAGCCAAGGCCTCTTTGCGCCGCATACTCTTCAACCACTATGAAGAGCTCATGTGTGCCCGGTTGATCTTCTCTACGTCGGGCTGCTTACGGGCCACCTGTACATCAAGAACTATCTACAGCTCCAAGAATGGGGTGAATGGAACCAAAATGTCTAAGCGACTGGGCCCAACAGGAATAGAGGACACGACTAGAAGAGGTAGAATAGAAATAGTAGGTGGAATGGAAATGGCGGTCTTGGTGGAGGAAGTGGGTTCGGCTGTAGTTATGCTTACTCTGGGAGGAGCTTGCGTACTTACAACTTTAATGGTAGTGGAGGTAGGAACATAAAAGGAAGGGTGTGAAAAGGGATTCGACACTGATGCATATGAACTGAAAGAAATGGAAGATGAAGGAATGGGGATAGAAGAAGAAGCAACAGTGACTTCAGGAGTGGAAGAAGATGGAAATGAGATAGACGTGGATGGCATACCGAAGGGTGGAGAAATGGAGACTGTGGATGATAAAAATGGAATAGATGGAAGTGAAGTGGAAATCACTGCTTGCTCCAAAGAAGAGGAAGAGGGAAGAAGAGACGTACCTTCGGGTGCAAGCATCGAGTGTTGCGGTGATAGAGGCGGCTGTGAAACTGCTTCTTCTTCTTGTACTTTCACCCTTTCTCCAATGTCTTCATCCATAACTTCAACATGAGAGCTCTCTGACTGATGATCTTCCGCTAGTGATTGCATCATTGAAAATACTTCTATGACTTTGGTCGGGGGCTCTTTCATAAGTGAAGGATTGGCCACAACCACCACATTAGCAACCGTGGGGATAGTTACAACTATCATTGTAGAAATGGTGGTGGCCAAAACTATTGGAGCCTCAATGATAGAAGTCATAACTATGCTAGTTCTTGGCCTCTTTGCCGCCTTTGGAAATGGAGGCACCTATGGTAAATTTTGCTTTTTGGGCATGGGCATCTCCTCTTTTTGTCGCTTCATTCTTTGAGACCTCCTTTTAAATACATACTGTTGTTCTTCTTCCTCTTGGGGTCTCATCTTCAACTATTGGGTGCTCCTATTCAGTTTCACCTTCGCCACTATCAGAATGTTGAAATATTTGTGACAAAATATTGGTGAAGGTGATGGGTTGATATGAGTCTACAAACTCATCGTAAGTATCTAAGAATTGCTCATCCAGTTTCAACCCGTAAGGAGCCATGGGCTTTCCATGATGAATCCACATAATCCACCAATTCATTATCTTTTCTTTAGTCCAATCAGGTTTGGCTTCCTTAATAGAATTAAATAAACTCGATGGAGGAATCTGGGTCTTATACTTGGTGGGATTATATTCTACCTCCTACTCATAATAATCATGCCATGGTAGGAGGGTCATCATCTTCTCGATATGCCAGTTCATGTCTGGCCCATCAAAATTGTTTCTCCTCTTCTGGATATCAGGTCGAGGACAACAATGGAATGATTTGGCCTTCACAATAGCCAAGAACTTACCCAGAGGATCATATCGCCATCACTGTGGTAGTTCAATCAAACCTAAATCCTGCAGCACCACCGTCAAGAGCCTATTTTTCCCAACTTGGCTCACTTCTATGCCATCGAATTTGAATGACATGTTGCATGTAGTATTTTTTCCATACCCAGCTCCATATATATCATTCACATGATCAGTCTGGTGCACAACCTCCATGGCAAACATGTGCTCCATAGCAAAATATGGCAACAAAAATGGCTTACCCATGAAGCCAAAAATTTGTACAACTACGCCTTGGGTAAGCAGAAAAATGTCACCCTTCTCTTGCGTGATGACTGCATCCCTCAAATTTTGTGGCACTCTCTCATAGGTGCCACAAAGCAACTCTATTGTTGGCCCCAAAAACCAACTGTTGAAGCTATAGATTGACTCCCTCCTTGTCAAAATGGGAGTCCACATATAAATCGGTAAGGGCTCATCCTTTTTGCCCACCTATGTTACTGCAATAAATGAGAAGTGCCTCTGCAATTGGAAGAAGAAAAACCACACCAAAAATGATGTGTGCCGAAAAGACCTAGATGCACCAGTTTGTATCCTTTCCAATTGAAATTTAATTCTTTGAGAAATATACTTAGCCTCGTCGAAGAAGATGGGGTTGCCACCCTACCTCATGGCCGCAGGAGAATAAAATTCAATCTTACAAATACACTGTGCCACAACCACTTGCCATTTATGCACTGTCTCATCTGAAGGTAACCCAACCACCCAAGATAACATAGAGTATATATCTTGGCTTTTGAATTCTGAGAGTGGCTTTGGCAAACTAGGGAGCTGCCCCATCTATGGCTCTTTAACCAGTTGCATCTCCATAAATTGGTGCATCATCACTATGGAGACGTACCTATCCTCTTGCTCTTATGTATGTAGCTTTTTATTAACTACATAGGAGGGAGCCCCTAATCCGTAGGCAAACGCCTCACGAATTTCATCTGGAGTGATGGTAAATAAAATCTCCCTTCTGGAATTTTTGACTACCTTAGTGAATGGGTCATAGAATTTGGCAATGAGCTACACCAGCTCAGGACAGGGATGCATAGGTGAACACAAGTACCAGGATAACTATGAATGATATGGCATTGTGAGCCAATTATTTTATGATACTCCTTGACTCACCACCGCTTCTACCTCCTACCTTAACTTTTCAATTCCTTTGTGAGTGATGAGGCAGTCTCCAATCTCTACCATAGTATCTTCGTATGGGTCCAGATCTACATAATCATTTTTTGAGCCCTTTTGGCTCTAGAGCCTCCTTCCTTTTTCTTTGATTTCTTAGGCTCTGTAGCCTCTGTGACGTCCTTAGGCTCTTTACTACGTTTCCCCATTTTCTTCTCTGATAAATTCTCTGAGCAATCTCTAAAATTCTCTGTAACTAAAATGCAAGATGCAACGATAAAAATTTAAAAATAGAAAATAAACTGTAATATTTTACCTCAGGGTTTATATAGAACTACATCGCAACTGTCATAGTAAATGTCAATTTAATGTTGAGCACATTTGGGAGGAAGGTATTTCGAATTATTAACCCAACACCATTTTCAAAGCACTAACGATTTCTTCTTTGATTCACTATCGAATCCTCCTAAAAAAGTGTGCCTAATTCACCATGCAGTCTCCTTGTAAATCATGCCCTGGCGCTTGAAGCTTGTTGGGGAAGCTGAATTAGCCGCTTAACAACCAATCATTCAATTTACGCTGCTCCTTGGGAATCAAAATTTGGCATAACCCATGTTTCCAATTTAATGATCTCCTACCTGCACTCTCGCCTTCGATTTTTGACACGTAACTCAGGGGCGCTATTTCATTACACAACGTGCTTTCGAAACTACGACAATAAAATTACTTAGAGTGCAAAACTTTTTAATCCTTCTTGGGTGGGCGACTTCAAAATTGGGGTGAAAATGTCTTGCTTGATTAAACTTGGGCGCTTCCAATTTATTTAAAATTTCATGGCGAATGGCCCTTTAAAAGGATGCCTTACCTGCTTTCGCTCCTTTTTCTCCTTTTCTTTTTTTTAAATATCTTTTATAAAAGTGCTATTTATAGAAAACTTTAAAAGACATACACCTTTAATTTTCAACTTCATGCAAAACACTTCGTCGCCCTTTCCATCGCGTTCGCCCATGACATGGGCGAATGGGTCGTTCACCCCACTCCTAGGGTGAATGCGATGTTAACTCAGTGTTCTCTTTCGAATCTATTGTCTGCTTTAAATTCACCCCGAATAGCCAAGCTGTAGTTCACCAGGGATGGTTGCGGTGTTCATAATACATTGCTTTATCTTCATGAAGGCGTCTTCTTGGTGAAAGAAAAACTCTGCTTTTTCTACTATTCTTAGTCGCCTCATTCTTAAGAAAAACTCTTGGGGTGAATGTCCTTTGTAATTTTCTTCCTTTTTTTTATATATATATATTACTATAGTAAAATAGCAACAACCATTAAAACATCAAAAAACTATTTACATATGTACAACATGTTAACTCACTTGGAATGTCGTCATTGAATATAAGCCTTCAGATGAAGGCCATTTACAGGGATAGGAAGATCATGACCCTCCATATCACGGAGGTAATAAGCATTCATTGAATTTACCACAACAATTTGAAAAGGTCCCTCCCATATGGCATCGAACTTGTGGTGATTCCCTGGCTTGGACTTCTTTTCATTCCATTTTAAAACTAGATCTCCCACCTGGAAACTGCGGTCTGTCATTTTATTTCCAAACCACTTACTCATCTCTTTAGAATGCTTGGCAAATACCTGATAAGCCTGTTCCCTACTCTCTTCTAACTGTAGCAACTGTGCTATCCTTGCATTCATAGCATCGCATTCTTCATCCTCATTCTAGAATAATTGCACTATTTGGAGTACGGGTAATTCAATATGAGAGGGAAGAACAACTTCTTTTCCATAAACCAAGGCATATGGGGAAGTCTTGATAGATTTTTTAATTGAGATACGATCTGCCCAAAGCGCTTGATTCAACAATAAATGCCAGCTCCTCTTGTTACTGCCCATTATTCTTTTCAAGATTCGTAGCAAATTCTTGTTGGTTGATTCGGCCAACCCATTCCCTTGCGGATAATAGTTGGATGATGTCTTCAAATAAATGCCATATCTGCTAGCAAACTCTATAATTTTGGCTCCAATGAATGGAGTGCCATTGTCAGTCACAATAGAATCTGGTATGCCAAATCGAGTAATGAGCCCCTCTAGGAAGGAGATAATAGTAGCTTGATCGACTTTCTTAGTGGGAATAGCCTCCGCCCATCTGGTGAAATAATCTATCACTGTCAAGATATACTTGTGCTCTACAGAAGAATGTGGATCAATGACACCAATGAAATCAAGACCCCACTGCTGGAAAGGTGCTTCCACCTGAATTGGGCGTAGAGGCAATGCTCCTTTCCTAATTCTGCCCACATATCATTGGCAACTATCACACCGCTGACTTATTTTATGAGCATCGACGAACAGAGTAGGCCAATAATAACCTGCTCGGATAATTTTTAAAGCCATGGGTCTGCCTGCATAATGGCCTCCAGATAGCCCAGAATGAAATTCCTCCAAAATCTTCTCCTTTTTAGATGCTTTTACACACCTCAAAAGAACTCCATCAATGTTCTTATGATATAACCCATTAGGCAACAATACATATTTGAGTGCTTGCAGTCTGAACCTCCGACGTTGTGAGGCATCGAGATGAGTTGGACATCTCCCAGAAGTAAAATAATCAATTAACTCTTCTGTCCAATCACGGTCACTCACAGTATGACTTGCACAAATTCTTTCACCTATGTCCTCCACATGAATCATATCCAATGCCTCGATGACAACACTTTTAGCTAACTCTTGGCATAAAGTGCACCCATGAACTAGCTTTGTCGGTCGGATCTCCACATCGTATTCTTGAATTTTAGATACCCATCCTGCTCTCTTATCGCCTAGTTCCCCTTGTAGTATGAAGTTTCGAACATCAGGATGAATTACATAAACAATAGTCTTGCTCTGAGAAACAAAGTGTCAAAACTTTTTTAATGATTTCATCATGGCATAAACCTATTTTTCAATGAAGTTGTACTTTTCTTGATGTGGTGCAATAACTTGGCTCAAGAAAGCAATGGGCTTTTCTTCACCATATTCTTGTTTCTGGGTCAATACTGCAACATAACTTTCATGCTCACCTACTGCATAAAGAATGAAGTCCTTCGAATAGTCAGGATTAATCAAAACTGGAGCTTGGGTGATTCTTTCTTTGATCTCTTGAAAAGCTCATCTCCTGACTTCCATCCACTTAAACTCAACATTATTTTTCAAAATCTCAGTCATGGGTTTCACAACTTGGGTGAAATCAACAATAAACTTGCGGATGAAGTTTATTTGATCGAAGAAGGACTACAAATATTTCTTATTAGCGGGCAATGACAATTTCATGAGCGCTTCGACTCTTGCAGGGTCTATCACCAATCCCTCTTGTGAGATTACATGACCCAACAATTTCCCTTCTTTGATAGCAAAAATTGATTTCTTTGGATTGATGGAGATACCGAACTCACGACACTTTTCAAACACTTGCCTTAGATGAGCAATATGATCTTCTCTGCAATGAGAAAACATAGTCATATCATCAAGATATATCACAATAATTCTATTCAGTAACTCATCGAAGGCGACGTCCATGGCTCTTTGGAAGGTAGCACCAACATTCGAGAGCCCAAAGGGCATCCGCTGGTAGGCGAACATACCCCACTTAGTAGTGAATGTTGTTTTGTATTGATCCTCATCCTTTACCCAGATTTGATTATATCCGGAGAAGCCATCTAATAGTGAAAATCTCTGAGCACCAGTGACCACATGAAGAATCTGATCTATCTGAGGTAGAGGGTAATGATATTTGAGTGATGCCTGGTTGAGGTTGCAAAAATCCATGCACAACCGTATGTCTCCATTCTTATTTCTTACAGGAACCAGGTTCGCCACCCAGGTTGAATGCTTAATCGGATAAATAATCTTTACCTCCAACATCTTCAACAATTCTGCCTTCATGAGCGCTTCAATCTTAGGATTAATAGGACGCTGCTTTTGCCGAAAAGGTTTCACCCCATCCTGTAGTTCTATGGTATGTTGAATCACATCCTTGTCATATCCCTTTAAATCTTGGTAACTCCATGCCACAATGTCGGGGTACTCGTAGCATAGATTTTTAATACCTTCAAGCTCTTCTAACACACAATCGATCCCGATCTTGATAATCTTTTCTGGTTCCAACTGCAATTCCTTGTACTCCTTGGCATCTACCTTAATCCTGTGCTTATCAGCTCTATCATTTTGATCAAATAAACTTTCCAATGAGATTAAACCTCTGGGAATGTGATTATTCTTTAACTGAATCATCCCTTCCTTCTCCTCCTCGACAAGTATTCTGTCATCCATGCTAGCGGCCTCTCTGAGCAAAAATTTGACTATTTGTTCATCATTGTCAAATACTTGCCAATAAATATTCTTATCTGGAACTGAAGGTCTATAAATCACCCTGATAGTCTTGGGCTTTCGGACCACTTGCTCCATGGGGGAATAATTTGCACCAAGGGAAGCTAAGATATCAGCATGTCTGTTCTGCTCCTAAGGAATCACCTGAATGTTCAAAGCTGTGAAAGCCTCAAACAAATCCCAGACCCTATTACGATAAGCTTTTAGGTAATGCTACTTTGATACACATTTATTAGTGGTCTGGTTGACAATAAGCTCAGAGTCACCAAAAATCTGTAGCTATTTAATGCCTAATTTTTTAGCCTTTTTCAATCCAAGGCACAACGCTTCATATTCAGCTACATTGTTGGTACAACTCCAAGTCAACCTGTAAGAATAAGTCTTCTGTATACCTTCGGGAGAGATCAATACAACACCAACCCCTACACCGTTCTTACATCTAGCACCATCAAAATATAGTTTCCATAATTGATTCATGTCAGAACCCTATGAATCGGGAGCTCGCTTTTCAGCTTGCTCTGGTTTAGTTATTGTGTAACAACCGATGTCAGTTCCGATCATTGCATTGAAATATATGAGCAAAAATTCATCCTCCAAATGAAGCTCACCCAATGCCTCTCCCACCAAGTCGACTTCCTCTAGTTCTTCAGTCATCATGTTCACTGCACTCGGAGACTGTTCTTCCTCTTCGAACCTTTCAATGTGGAAAGGTGAAGGTTTTTCATTATGGATATGAATCCATTTTCCTTTGAATGGTATCTCCAAATGCGAATAGTCCAAGGAAAGGTATCCTCCCAGCTTAGCTGTGAACTCCCTTGAGAGGCACATGCTAAAGTATGGCTCCAAATCGACTACTACCACTTCTTGGATGACTGTGATTTGAGGCATACTGTGAAGGACAATAGGAATGTCTTTGATAACCCCCACTATCTTAACCAGAGTTCCATCCAATTGCAACACTCTTAGGCTACTTCTGGTATATTCCATCCCCATTACTTCACATACTGCCTTTGGCATGATAGTAGTTGCAGCTCCAGAGTCGATCATACAATTGTGTACAATCCACCCTTCCATTCTCAAGGATAAATAAAATGGGGGAGGCCTATTTTTCCCTATTGCAGAAGTTGGTAGTGCCTACGCTAGGACTATTTGGGAATGATATTTCTTCTGATATTTAGCGGTCTTCAAGGATTCTTGCAACAAATCAATTTGTCCTGGCAACTACAGTGCATCATACAAGCTAACTTTTGTTGGGATCTTCTTCATTTCCTCTACAATGTTGTAACTTGAAGCAACCAAAACCTTCTCTTCTAGAGCTCATTCGTATTTATCCCGATATTTTTGGGTAGCTTCCACTCTTTGCCTCTTCATCAATGATGGGTACTTAAGTCACTCCCTGGCTTGCTCTTTTGTTTCATCGTGCGTTTGGGCAGTTGCTGTAGGTTGCAAAGCCAATGATTTGGCTTGTACTTTCTCTTGAGTTGGCTTGGGTAGTAAATATTTCAATTTGATAGAATCTTGCTCCTTAGCCTTTACAGCGGGTGCTTTCATTGGAGGTAACCACTTCTCATTTTGTACCTTTGGTTCTGTAGGCACCTTCAAAGGTTCGAGCTCGACCGGATCTACAGTTACTGGCTTCTTTCTAGACCTTGTGAGTATGGAAACTTGCTCCAAGGATGGCATCATGAAATTGTGTTCGACTTCTCTAATCATATTAACTTGTCCACCAACCGAACTCTCTGCTAGTGTTTGCACATAGTTCATATGCACCATGCAGGTTTCTTCTCCATGAGGATCATTACATGTTGAACACCAATAGGCCTTTTTCGTTGCGCTAGTCTCCTCATTTTCTAGCACTATTGTACTTTTCTTAGGTCCTCTACTTGTAGAAGCTTGTTCTCTTGTGATAGGTGGGGTTTGAAATCTCCTAGATCGAAACTCGGCCTCTGCTTGCTTCTTCCTTACTATAGTAAGCTCATTAGATATTGTCCTTAAGGTGATGTTATTGGATTTTACTTCCTGTAACAACGTCGTGAGGGGATCAAGATTAGATGGTGGAGTGGGCACTGGAAAAGGTAAGGGTGCTTGCGATGCAGGTAATGGTAAGGGAGTCGGGGGCATTGGCAATGTCAGGAAAGAGACAGGTATTGGAAACTAGGGAACTGATTGAGTCGATAACTGAGAAAATCTTGAGGTTGAACGTTGTGGGATAGGGATTGGAGCAACATGAGGTGGGCTAGAACTCCATGAGGGAATGGGGTACATGGAAGGCATGGGTTGCAAAAGTGTACTTGAATACAGATATTATGGAAGATCAGGAACAATGGGCATAGTCATCTTTGAGGGAAGCCTACCTACAACAATCAAATCAGATTCGGCCTTTTGAGCTTGCGTATACAAGTCTAGAAATGTAGTCACATTGGCTTATCATACAACCATACCAATTTTGGTGCTAAACACCCTAAGATAGTAGAAAGTAACTTGCTCATGTGTGGTCGTAACCCATCAGGGACTCTCTGCCAGCTTCATGCGAACCTGACATTGAAGTCAACTATCTCTTCTTGTGGATGTCTTTGAATCATCGTAAATTGGTGCAGCAAAGAGTATGGATCAACTTGTTCATGAAATTTTTTAATCAACAACTCCGCTAACTGATCCCATGAAGTAATAGTACCCGGTTGTAGTGATCGGTACCAATAGAGCAATTTTCCTCTAAGCGATAATACTAGCAACTTTATCATTACATCTTCATCTGTTATGTCATGGATAGTCGCTAAAGAGGCCACATCTTGGATATGCTCATATGCGGTTTTACCAGTACCATCATAAGTCGGCAAGGCTTTCAAAGCTGCTTGGGGCACTAGATTTTGTGCTTGCAAGTTCAAGGCCCTTGAGCTATTCCATGCTGGGAACTACCTTGGTGGAGGATTTTGAGCCATATGGACTGGTATATGTGGTGTAGGTTGAGGAATGCTAGTGGTAGTATGGGGTGGAGGTTGTGGGAAACTTGTGGTAGTACTTATTGGGCTTACAGGAGCAGAGAATACACCCTACTAACCATGAGGATGTAACAGATGGAATGTGGGATATATGGGGTAATGAAGACGTACATCAAAAAGTGGCTAATTGAGGATGTTCTCCCAACCTTTGAATATCAAGTTTGTAGAACTCAATTTGATGATCTGGATTTTTGGCTTTCGATCTTGTATTCATGAGACACAACTTTCACTGCTCTCACATTCAAAGATTTCTGAGTATAATCGAGTCACCAGATGTTCTAATCTTATAGTACAAAGGCAAACATCAGACCTTAATACTATTGAAAGTGGAACTTTGAGGTCCCACTGGGTATGCCAAAAATTGTTGGTCAAATATCTGCCTAATCAACAAACACTACGTTTGTGCACCCTAGATACGACCAACATTGAAAGGCCGGAGGAAAGAAATGTCCCCCATGCCAATCTCTAGAGAGGGCTGGTTCTCGAACTAAATCCTACACTGGTAGAAGACTAGGGATGCAGGAAAGAAATTGGAAAATGTAAAAATAAATGGGAAATATGGCCATAGGCCGAAGTGCAGGATTGGGGTAGACTAACAGCAAGAAAATCACCCAAGCATGAAATAGCATTTAACAGAGGAAAATACAGTAGAATTTACTTATAAACTTGCAGTAATAACCTCTAGAATAACACTCCAACATTCACTCCCTTACTAGCAATATTTAAATCCAAATGCAGAATTTAAATTTAATAACAAACAAGAAAGATGAATGTAAAATAGAAGTGCATAGTATAGAAAGAAATTACACACAAGATCACTTGCAAATTCAGAAGTCTGATGCCTTGTATTAATGCAGAGAACTTGGAGAGTATTCTCGCAAAGTGTCTAACCTCCCCTTACAATAGAAATTTGATTAGTATTTATAGAGGTTTTCGCCTCTTTCATTAAATGCACAAGAGAACAAAATGATCCCAGATCAAAAACAAGAATGAGAAACTCCCTCCTTGGAATCATCCAAAATCTTCTTTTTAGAAATAATGATCCATATTTCAGGGAATAATTTCCAAGAAAGCAATAGCTTGGGCATCGATGCACAGATAATTTAGAAAATATTAAATGCCTCGAAAACATCCTTATGCTTTGGAAATCATGAAGATTCTTCTGCTCTTCTCATTCAACTTCTTCTATGCTCGGGATTCATGATATGAGTTACTTAATGCCACCATTATTCAATGCTCACAAATCTGGCACCTTTGAAACTTTGACCATAACTCTTCCTTTTTTGCCCAGGAATTGCGTTCACCTCAAGCAAAATTGCCTCGCCTGATTTTCCCTTTGTGCATGCATGAGCCTTCCTTTTAAAATGTGTTCACCCCTCAACCAAGGTGAACACAACATTGTTTTACTCTCATGGTTCGTTCACCCATGGGAGGGGCGAACGGGACGTTCGCCCCACCTTTGGGGTGAACATGATTACAAGGTGTTCCCAAGGTACGTTCACCCATGGGAGGGGTGAACGGGATGTTCACCCCACCTTTGGGGTGAACACAAATTGTAGCTCATTTCGGGTGATCGTGATTGCGCTCTGGTATGGGGCACGTTCACCCATAGAAAGGGCGAATGACACGTTCACCCCAAAATAGGGGTGAACGCGAATGCTTACATCTTTGCCCGATCCTTGAAGTTTTTGCACTCCTTTTGAAATTTCATTCGCCCTTCCATAGGGTGATTGGGGCGTTCACCCCACCTTTGGGGTGAATATAAATACATTTTCAAGCCCTTCAAGTTTCTAACTAGGCCTTTCATTATTTTATTTTCTATTTTTCACAAGTTCACAGACGCCTTCATTTTCAATGTATTCATAGTGGGGCAAACCCGAATCAACACAAAAATAAATACAACACACATGGAAAGAAATCAGGAACATATGAAATTGTCTTCAAAATAATGCCGCCATAATCAAAATATTGTATCAAAATATTCCAACAAAATTCCCAATGTGGCAAAATGCAAAATTGCCAATAGGAGCTTTGTCCCTTATTTTCCAAGTAGAATTTGCGCAAGTTCTTGTACTATTTTAATGTCACTTTTTCGAAGGTAGGGATATCTTGAGGGTCGAAGCGTTAGTGGGGGGTTGCCAAGAAGACTAGTAGAAGCATCCTTAGGAGAATCGTCATGATGGTGAGTGTCCACTTTAGCCGGTTCTTCATGTGTAGAATGAAGGGAAAATAAAGGTGCACTCACTCTTTTGCCTCCTTTCTGAATCAGGTTGCCTATATGATGAGAACTCAATGTTGGTGAGGAACTTGTGTGTAGTTCATGTAGAGTGTATGTCTGGCCTTCATTGGTCACTTTGTGTATCTCTATCTCATCTTTGCTTGGTGCATCGATCACTTCTGGCATATCAACCTTATTGCCTTCATCGTTGTGATTAGGTGCTTGGGTCACTTTTTGCTCATATTTCTCATCTTCAGTGCTATCCTCGGGTGTATCCGACACTACTACCTCAATTTCATTTTCTTCATTGGTGGAACTACAAGGAATAGTTGCATCCAAAATATATAGTTTGGGTGTAATACATTGATGATTGGGTACAAATTTCTCATCGCAATGAAAACAAAGGCTTTTTTCTCTTCTTTCATTCATTTCCTTGGGGCTGATACATTTAATTGGTAAGATTCGATTAAGTTTTGGGGTGGTGTAAGTATTTTGTGGGGACATTCTTTGGTCAAATTCTTGCCTCGGTAAAGAATATTTAATAATTTGGTCCTTCCATTGGTGAAACTCTTGGTAAAATTTTTCGAGAGTAAGGTCTTGCGATCTCCTTTCGTCAGCCATTCGGGGAGTAATTTGCAATTCTTTGCCAACATATAATTTAAATTTTGAATTTTATTTTGTGGTTTGCAAAAGTTTGGCACAAATTTTTGATATATATGGGCAAATATTTTGCAAAAATTTGGTTCAAAATTTGGTTTTGAGCAACTTTTTATGACCCTCAAACGGTCAATTTTTCATTTTAAAATTCAATGGGAACACAACAGCACGATAGGCGAGGCATTGAAAGCAAGGCGACATGACATGATAACCGGGTACTAAAATTTAAGTAGCACGGTGGTGAGGCATTGACAGCAAGGCGGTAGGGTGGAGGGTTTAGCAGTGTTGAAGGTACGAGTGGAGGACGACAGGTGGGGCACAAAAAGCAAGGCAACAAGATGGAGGGCTAGGCACGAGTGGGAGGCATGTAAGGTTGGGTGGCACAAGGGCGCAGGAGAGGCTACGTGACCACCACCAGGTGGTAACAAGGTATTATATGTGCTTTGCACCTTATAAACCCATTGTTGGCCACAATAAGGCCAATGTAGGATTTTAATCCCACGGGTTTTAAAAACTTTGAATGCTAATTGACTTTCCTTGCAATCGGATGCGCGTGGTGATATTTGTTTGGACGTTCTAACCTTATAATGGATGATTAAAATTCTTCACAAGGTGATTTATGATTAGTCGAAGGAATTTTAACATCTTTCTGTGAAAATTTTCGATGAGATTTTTGACGGTGATAAAATTAAATAAAAATTTAGGATTTCCAAGGTTTATTGTCGTCGAAGGTTTATTATCATTCGCTGGAAGATGAAGGTGTCGTCTAGGTAAATGGCGATGATGAAATTTTTACCGATACCTAAAATATTTTTTTAAACCTTAGGTTATATTTTATTTGCTCATCGATTTTCACTGGTTTTCCCAGAACGACGTCGCGCATAGTTTTGTTTTCTTCTACGCAAAAGAATGCTCATGAATGGAAGGATTTTTGTACGCTGGGATTGCATATGGGTTTGGTGGTTGGGTCTTCACATCAAAAAACAAATGTCAACGATCGAAAAAATAAACAACCTTAGTTTTGTTTTAATTTTTTAATTTTTTAATTTTTTTAGCCACCGGTTTCCTAGGATTCTCGTCAGAAAAAATGATGTATTACAATAGTTTACAAATTTTTTTACGAAGTGATTTGTCGTTCGATCTCGAATTTATAAACGAAGCCAAGCAAATATTTGATAAGGTATTCAAGGATTGAAAACTTCATTTTTTTCACTAGATATCTTAATGAGAGTTATTTTCCTTCGCAATAGGTCGTTGGAGTTATTTGATGTACCGAAATAATGTAGTTGTCTCTTAAAGGCTATGAAACCAGACAAAATCCTTTCCTGGTGCATCGAAACACGTCAGACATCACCTATAGTTGCGGTGGTGAGTTTGATTTTTTGAATGACCGACAGAGTTTTTATGGTGATGTATCTTGTAGAGCGGGTGGGCACCAAATTTTGTTTATATGGGTCGTACTGATATATTGAAGTTTATGAGCAAAAACTTGTGTAGGCTAGTGAATCGAATTTAGCAGTTGATCACCTAATGTGTCTCCTAAAATAGATGATAACAGAGTGGGCGTTGATAGAATGGTAATGAATTAACGAATCCTCTAGAAGGAAAGGCTCTGATACCAGATGATAGGTTCCTTACCTATCTTGGATTTGCAAACGAAACAACGGAGATATTTATCAATAATACGTAGAGAAAGATAATTGAATCATAGTTTTAATGAATCACTTTTGCACTAGAGGAATCCCTACCAATGGATAAAATATATATTTGTATATTATTATTTGATGGATGCCTACTTACACCCATTTGAATGATTATATATATCTACCCTATAGTTGTGAGTGAAAGGACACAATGGTCCATAAATATTGAATGATTAATTAGTGGTCAATTGTTAGTATTAGAATCCTAACATTCTCTTAGGGTGTTGCCTATTGCCTTGAAGGTATCTAATTTTTAGAATTCAATGGGTAACCTATACATCCTAACCTAGACTAGTATTAGGGATAGATTTACGTTTTCAAGTGTAAATCCTCCATACCAATGAGTAAATAAGAGTCTTTCTCTTCCCATCAACCAAGGATACCCTTTGAGGATCCTCTCTCTTTCCTCCCTATAACAAAAATTGGTTAGCAAGAAACCTTTGGGAAGAAAGGATAAACTCACTTCTAGAGAATTTCATCTCTTATAAAACCATTTTCTTAGAGTCGAAGTCCCTAGTCAAGACCTATTAAATTTACTTATGACTTTGAGTAATAAGAATAATTGCTCTATGAGGTCCTCCCAAACCTCTACTAATAGAGATGATTCTAAGGATTTAGTTGTAAATTTTTTTAATGGAAAGAAAACTATAACTTGATAACTACTTAAATATTACCAACATCTCCCTCAATACTGCTCATATTCCTTCATATGTCCACTCATTTGAAAAATATTCAAATTCCATACAAATTGGTCCAAAATTCATTTGAATCAGACAATCCTTTACAAAGATATAGCTCCTGAAATATGAGACACTTTTTTCGAAAAAATTCCTAATGTTGCTTTTGTTCTATATGGCTATTTTTACGTGGTTGTATCTCCCTTAATACTACATACATTCTTTCATATAACCACTCATTTCAAAGCTCTTCAAATTTTTCATAAAGTGGCACAATAATCATTTGAATCAAATATCTCTATGCAAATATATAGCTCTTGAAAGATGAGTCTTTTTTGCATTAAACAATGCCCTAGCTCAATCGATTCATCGTTAATTCTTATTTTTTATATGAAAACACATTAATGTTATAAACTATAGGCTTTGGCCTTTCTTTGAAAGGTCTAAGGTTCAAACCCCACTCAATATGAGGGGACCAGGACCCCTCAAAAAAACTTGTGTAAACTCATTGAAAAATGTTATAAAATATACCAAATATTACCAATTAAAAATATTAAAGTAAATTTTAATTATTATTTTAATCAGACAATAAACATTACCAATGCCTGAACTCAAGTGAAGACCAACGTCAAAACATGTATAATATACAAATATTTTTAAAATCGAATAATAAAAAGGACTAATTTTTTTCTAGAGAAAAAGGGGTTGTACTCAAGTTCCTCACCCTTGAAAAATCACGACTCTCTTCTTTAGGTCTTGAGATTTTACAAATAGATTCAATTCCCATCTCAATTTTGTTGTTGTAGCTACAAACCTACATATTTTTCATAAAACTTTTGAATTCTTGATTTTTATTTTTTTGGATCTTCTTCAATTTTCTTTGTAAATAAAAATATTCCAAAATTCAACATCCTTCTTCTCGACACTTTCTTGTAGTAGTCTTCACAATACCAAAAATTGACCTCTATTGTCTATGCATTGCATCTTAGTAGAAAACTATTTCCAAAACTTTGTGCTATCATAGTCTGCTTTACCAAATCTAGATTGTTAGTTTCCATTATGAAGCATATGAACAACAACAAGGACTTTAATAAATAGTTTATATGAAAATAGATAAATGCTATAAAATACAACAAATATTACAAATGGAAAACTTTATAGTAAATATTAATCATTATTTGATTCAAATAATCATCATTTTCTTGTTCGCTTCAACTAAACTTATTACTTCCTCTAACCATGGAAAAGATAATTTAACATCGAGAACCTCTATTAAAACTCGTCTATTGGCTAGCCTATCTGCACTTTTGTTCCCTTCCTTTAATAATATTTGAACTTGGGTGTCCTTATAAGGAATCTCATTTTTTTAATTGATTATATAGATTAAAATGGGTTCTATTTGTATTATACTATCACCATGCTACCATGGTATTTCAATAAACCACATAGTGGTATCATTTCATCTAATAAGATTTGAACTTGAGTCTCCCCATTTGAACCACATTTTTAAGCACTGGAGCTAATGTCATGTGGAGAGGATCTTGCATTCTTAACCACTTGATCTAATGGAATTCAATAAATATTAAGATCACACAAAGGATTAGAACCTTGGTCTATTATGTGAAACTCCTCTTTCCCCACTAATTGCCCCCACGTCCTTGGGCTTTAAAATATTAAGATTCACCCATTATATTGGAACCTTGATCTATAGTGTGAAACTCTTCATTTCCTACTACATGCTTCAAACTCCTTAGGTTAGCATATCTCACAAATATTTTCCAATGTGAGGCAATCCTTGTATGTAAATCTATAAGAGAAGCTTTTTTGTACAAAAATATTTTTATTAGTAAAATTGGGGGCATAAATAGGGTCCACCCTTCCTATTAGTTAACTCTATCGAACTTTGGTAGTAAGAAACTACAAAACCAATATAACTTATTATAATAAAAACTACAAAACCATTGTTACAACCATAAAAGCACCATAAATACAAGATGACAATCAGAGATGCTTTTAATAACACCAACATTACAAGTATAAGGGAACTATATGATCCAAAACTTAGAATTTTGAGTTAAGAAAAATCAAGAAATAGTGCAATTCAAAAACAATAAAGTTTAGCAAATAAAAATAGAAAATATACAAGCAAAGTAACAAAATGATTTTATAGCTTAGAAAATAGAATACAATGCAAGTAAATATTCAAGAATAAATATGAGGCTATAACATTGCATCTATTACTCATGATATTTATAGTTGGGGGTATGTCTCATTTTATATAATGTTTGTTTTAAGACCCCATTCTAATATTATTAATAATTGTCTAGTCATGTGGCACTTTGGATGCCTAGGTTTACGAGCTTATATTATGTAACCATTATGTATTATAAAAAGACATTATTTAAAGATGTAATGAATATTCTTTAGGAGTTACTAGCTTGAACCCCAACTTGCACTTGTATGGAAACCCTTGAGCATTAGGGTTAGGGTAGTCAATATTTAAAAGAACCAAAGGAGCAAGATAAAATACATCTCATATTTTCTTGTATTGAAGTTGTGCTTCTAAGGAGGTTTCCCCCTCAAAAAGTCTTGTGATTCCGTAATGTGTTCTTGTTTTCTACAATACAATTTGTTGTATTTCTATTTTGTATTACAATATTATTAATTTTAAGTTTTTATTATTATTATTGCAATATCTTGTGGATGTGCTTAATTTTTATTGCAAGGTTCCTAACAAGTGGTATCAAAATGTTTTATAGGGTTGCATCCTACTACATTGCAAATAGTTCCTATGCTACCATTCCAACTTGTTAAGTATATTTTTTCTTTGTTTGTATTTTTTTGCTTATTACCCTACAAAGAAAAATTTAGCCATTTTTTGTTTTAGTTTAAGAGGTTAGAAAACCTATGCCAAGGGTTTTAAAATATCACGGAGTAGATATCATTATTGGCTACACTAGATTACCCATAAAGCGTCTAGTGAAGTGAGGGATGCTTAGACTCCAATACCCAAGCCTCAGATAGCAATCGTATATGGACTTGAGCTCCCACATACCTCCGACTATATAGGGAGACCCCTAGGTTTTAGAGATACATTTATCTATAGGAAATTTTTTGACCATGCATCTATCCATAATGCACCAAGCATAACAATCAGGAAGATTACCCTTTTGTATTGTTAGAAATGCATATAGTGTTCTCAAGGGTATATTGGGAACCCTCCTTGAGTAATGGCCTAAAATATTGGTTTGAGCATTATCGTTCATCGTTGTGGTATAACAAAGGGCTATAAAAAATGCACACATATTGCCCTAGAGTTATCTTATTTTAGTCATATGTTGAATCCTAACATAGATCATCAAACCTCAAAAACCATAACCATAGATTTGAACATACTAAGGAGACTACACCTATCATAAATTTGACTATATTGTAACCATTTTTACTGACAAAGATAATTGTTGGGGGTCAATAATAGTCAAGAATAATGTCAAAGAAGGTAGTTGTCCGTAATAGTCAAAACAATGTTTGCCAAGGTAGTTGTTAGTAATAGTCAAAAGCAATGTTAGACAAGGCAGTTGATAGTAATAATCAAAACTGAGTCTGCCAGGATAATTGGCAATAATAATTAGTAACAGTGTCAGACAGGGCAGTTGTTAGTGACAAATAAGATAGACTCTGACAAGGTAGTTGCTGGTAATAGATCAAAAAATAAAAATATGGTAAAATAAAATTGTATAGGTGAAGAAAAGCTTTAGGAGAATATAGATGACACTTGACAAGAAGAAAGTCTAGGGTGCCAAAAAATATTATTTGAGACCTAGTCCATTTTGATTACCTTTTCAAAATTATCGTTTTGATATATAGCACTGTTGGAACAAAATCTGCCTTCGGTTAATAGTGTTGCGCCTTAGACTTTGCCAACATTGAATAGACAAATCTTGCTTGATATCTTCTGTCTAGTCTCCAGAGAAGGCTGGTTCCTTTGAGTTTTTTAGAGAAAAGGGGAACAAGAGATAAGGGAAATATAGCCTAAGCTAGAACTTTTCTCACGGTATAGATTAGACAACAACAAAGCTAGAACTCTTCTTTATAGAAAACACGAAATTCTGAGTGTGACTCTTAGATGTTTGTCTAAAAGCATGTAAATATCTGTTAATGTTCAACTCTATAAACAAGATTCATACGTGCACAGTCCAGATTGCAGAACAGATACATTATAAAACTTAGAGTGAATAAAAGTTAAAACACCAGATACATACAAGCACACAGAAGTTTTCGAAAGCCAGAGGAAGAAATCTTTTATTGCTTGTAATCCAGTACATGCGCATCAAGCTTGTAAACATCCAAGAGCCGACCCTTTTTCTAGAGTCGCTCACCCCTATATATACCCTAAAAGAGTATCTTTTCCTAAGTACATCTTACTTATTTTACAAGCAACAAATCTACAGTTTCTAACAATACACAACGGATTTCCCACAGATTGGATAGATTGGCAATCATCCAATGAGACCTACCAGGTTATAATCAACAGACCATTCTTCAAAAATCAGCACCTGATGTCAATGCTCGTCTCTAGTTGCCAAAAATATACTTTATTCCTTTACAGCTGGCATGTCGCGAAATTGCGACATTCGTCTCCTGCTTTGCTCCTCTGCCGCTTCCAGCCGCGAAAATGAGACATGTCGCAAAATCGCGACATTCATCTCTTCCTTTGCTCCTTTGTTGCCTCCTGCCATGAAAATGAGACATGTCGTGAAATCGTGACATTCGTCTCCTACTTTGCTCCTCTGTCGCTTCCAACCGCGAAAATGAGACATGTCGCGAAATCGTGACATTCGTCTCTTCCTTTGCTCCTTTGTTGCCTCCCGCCGCAAAAATGAGACATGTCGCGAAATCACGACATTCGTCTCCTCCTTTGCTCCTTTGCTGCCTCCCGTCGCGAAAATGAGACATGTCACGAAATCGCGACATTCATCTCTTCCTTTGCTCCTTTGTTGCCTCCCGCCACGAAAATGAGACATGTCGCGAAATCGTGACATTCTTCTCCTCCTTTGCTCCTTTGTTGCCTCCCGCCGCGAAAATGAGACATGTCGCGAAATCGCGACATTTTTCCTCCATTGCTCCTTTGCCGCCTCCCGTCGCGAAAATGAAACATGTCGCGATATCGCGACACTTTTTCCCATTGCTCTTTCTCTCTGCCTTGAACCGCGAAAATGCAACATGTCGCGATATCGCGACACTTTTTCCTTGCGGTGTTTTGCTTTTTCTTTGATCTTTAGCATATGGGCCACTTTGGTCTTCTTGGGAAAAATGCAAAAAGGTGCATCAGCTGTTTTTCTGTAGTTAGGCACTTTTTGACTAACATTCTTGGCGCCTTTCGAGGGAATTTTTGCTTGCAAAAATAGAGACCAGGCCTTTATCCATTGGGAAATGGAGTCACCAGCACAGTTACGAAAAGTAAATTTTTGAGCAAAAAAACACAAGAAAAATAATGCATTTTGGAGAACAAGTTATCTTCACCTTATTAGAACCTTTCTTTTACCGCTTAGGTATTTAACCTTTGTCCGAAGAACACAAAAATTCAATTCAGGAGTCTGGGATTTCTTAGGTGGCTGGAACACTTCGGGAGCAGAAGAATGACCATTTCCTTTGCTTGAAAGGATTCCAACAGGGAAACTTCCTCCCCGGAGTGAGCGTCAATCCTTCTTATTGTCTTCTGGAAATATTAGGCCGTAAAAAAGGGAAATATTTACAAAACTTCAAAACTTATAATATACTGTACATATAATGGTGATCTAGTAGTTTTATCTGGAAATACAACTTTAGGTGAAAAGCGTTCACCGTGATGGGTAGAACCTGTCCATCTTGATCTTTTAACTGGAAGGCGTTGAATTGCTTTTCTGAAACAATTTTGAATGGCCCCTCCCAGAATGCATCAAACTTGTCATGATGTCCTGGCTTTGCTTTCTTGACATTCCATTTTAATACCAGGTCACCTGTTTTAAATTTCCTGAAAGTGGTTTTCTTATCGAACCACCCGGTTGTTTTTACCATATGCTTTTGATGATGATCGTAGGCCTGTTCCCTAGATTCTTCAAGCTGCAGAAGTTGCATCAGTCAGGCGTCCATTGGATGGCCTTCATCTTCGTTGACTTGGTTTAGCATTCTCAATGCGGGTATTTCCATATGAATCGGCAGAACAACTTCTTTACCATAAACCAAAGCATATGGTGAAGTATTGATTGATTTTTTTATTGAGATTTTGTCGGCCCACAAGGCTTGATTCAGGAGTGAGTGCCAGTTCCTCTTATTGTCCTCTAATGTTCTTTTCAAAATTCTCGGAAGATTCTTATTAGTAGACTCAGCTAATCCATTACCTTGTGGGTAATAATTAGAGGAAGTCTTCAGGTAAATTCCATATCTATTGACGAATTCGATCATCTTTGCACTAGTGAAAGGGGATCCATTGTCTGTAATCAAAGAATCTGGTATGCCAAACCTTGTGATTAGACTTTCGACGAATTCTATCACCACCTCTGAATCAGCTTTCTTCGTAGGCACTGCTTCTGCCCACTTGGTGAAATAGTCCATGGCAGTGAGAATGTATTTGTGGCCTGATGATGAGTTTGGCTCTATTATCCCTATGAAATCCAACCCCCACTGCTGGAATGGTTCCTCGACTTGAATAGGCTTTAAGGGCATGGGTGCATTTATGTTTCTTCCCACATACCTCTGACACTGTTCACACTTCTGGGTCACTCTGTACGCATCTAGGAAGATGGAAGGCCAATAACATCCAGCTCTAAGGATCTTCAAAGTTGTAGTTCGACCTGCATAATGTCCCCCTAAAAACCCCCGTGAAATTCATCTAACACTTTCTGCTTTTCATTATCGGGAACGCATTTTAACAACACACCATCAATGTTAATCCTGTACAACCCCTCTGTTCGAAGGGTATATTTCAATGCTTGGGTCCTGAATCTCCTTCTCTGGGAAGCGCTCATATCCTCAGGACATGACCCAGTCTGAAAATACCTCACAAAGTCGTTGATCCAACCTGAACTTGCTCTGTCTTGGTGTTGCTCTGTGTTTTCCATGACGGGGTGGCTCTCCCCATATCCACTTGCAGCTTGCTTGGCCAATTCCTGGCACAAAGCTCTCCCTCTAACTATTTTAGTAGGATGTATTTCTACATCATACTCTTGGATGCGAGTCACCCATCCAGCTCTTTTTTCACCCAATTCTCCTTGAATTATGAAGTTCCTTACATCGGGATGAATAACATACACCATCGTCCGACTCTGGATAAGAAGTGTTTTAGCTTATTCAAGGACTTCATAATTGCGTATACTTGTTTTTCTATGAAGTTGTACCTTTCCTCATGTTTGTGCATGGTGGAACTCAAAAAGGCTATGGGTCTTTCTTCGTCATCTGCTCCTTTCTGAGTGAGAACTGCAACATAACTATTTTGCTCTCCGACAGCATATAGTATGAAATCCCGAGAATAGTCAGGGTTGACTAGCACAGGAGCTTGAGCGATGGCTTCTAGAATTTTTTGGAAAGCTTCTTTCCTTGGCTCTGTCCATTTAAAAGGAGCATCCTTTTTCAATAACTCAGTCATTGGTTTAACTGTTTGGGAAAAATCCGCAATGAATTTTCTGACAAAATTTACTTGCCCAAAGAAAGACTGCAAACCTTTCTTGTTAACTGGGAGAGACAACTCAAGAAGCGCCTTTACTCTATCAGGATCAATTGATGACCCGACTTTAGAAATAACATGCCCAAGGAGTATTCCTTCTTCTACAACAAAAATAGATTTTGTAGGGTTTAGTGATATCCCAAATTCCCTACATTTCTCAAACACTTGCTGCAGATGAGTGGCATGGTCCTTTTTGTTGTGAGAAAAAACTGTCATGTCATCTAAATAGACGACAATAATTTTGTTCGCAAGCTCCCCAAAAGCTACGTCCATGGCTCTCTAGAAAGTTGCTCCTACGTTAGATAATCCAAAGGGCATCCTTTGGTATGCAAATGTTCCCCACTTAGTGGTGAACGCAGTCTTGTATTGATCTTCATTTCTCACCCAAACCTGATTGTAACCAGAAAAGCCGTCTAACAGAGAAAACCTTTCTGCTCCCGCCACGAGTATGAAGGATTGGGTCAATCTGGGGTAAAGGATAGTGATCCTTTAAAGAGGCTCTATTCAAATTTTTGAAATCGACGCATAGTCGTATTTCTCCATTTTTCTTGCGAACTGGAACTAAATTTGCCACCCAGGTAGAGTGCTTGATTGGGTATATTATCTTAGCCTACAAGAGTTTTAACAACTCTTGTTTCATTAAGGCTTCAATCTTGGGATTCACAGGCCTCTGCCTCTGCTTGAAAGGTTTAGCTCCTTCCTCCAGTTCAATGGTATGTTGAATGACCTCTTTCCTATACACTTTCAGATCACTATAAGTCCAGGCTATTATATCTGGATACTCTTTACATAACTATTTTATTTCCTCTAGTTCTACCACTGTACAATCGGTCCCTACTTTGATCATTTTGCCTGGTTCTAGTTCTACTTCTTTATACCGACGTTCATCTACCTTGATCCTTCGGCCTACAGCTCTATCGCTATTGTCGAAAAGGCTCTCCAGGGTGATCAGTCCTCTGGGGATATGGTTGTTTTTCAGTTGAATAAGGCTCTCTTCGTCCTCTTCTTGTAACGCTCTATCTGTAGAGCAATTCATCTCGTGAATCAAAAAATCCAGGATCTGCTCATCGTTTTTGAATACTTGCCAAAAAATGTCTTTGTCGGGCACTGAAGGCCTGTATATAAGTCTAACTATTTTAGACTTCTGAATAACATTGCTGACTGGGCAAAAATTTGATCCTACTGATGCTAACAGGTCTGCATGTGTGTTCTTCTCTCTGGAAATGGATTTCATGTTTAGTGCTTCGAAATTTTCCAAAAGATCTAACACTTTGTTTTTGTAAGCTCTTAGGTAATGTTGCTTACAAATGCACTTGCCAGTAACTTGTTTAACGATCAGCTCTGAATCTCCATAGATCAGCAACTGTTTTACACCCAGTTTCTCAGCTTTCTTGAGTCCCAAACACAAGGCTTCGTACTCAGTTGCGTTATTGGTGCAACTCCATGTCAACCTATACGAAAAGACTTTTTCTATTCCAGTGGGTGAAATCAGGACGATCCCAGCTCCTGCTCCATTTTTGCACCTTGACCCATCAAAGTACAACTTCCATAACTGGTTGACTGAATCATCTATTTTAGGGACAACAATAGGGAGCTTTTTTGGTTTCTCAATGGAATAGCTTCCCATTTCTGTCTCTATCATAGCATTGAAGTCTTTCATTGAAAATTGATCTTCGATTGGAGTTCCTCCAGGGTTTCTTCCATTAAATCAATATTCTCAAATTCCTCGGACATCATGTTGACAGTAGTCTGTTTCTTCTAGTCTTTCCACATGAAAAGTAGATGGTTTCTCATTGTAGATCTTGACTCTTTTACCTTTGAAAGGTACCTCCAAATGCGAATAATCTAGTGACAGATAACCTCCCAGTTTGGCTGTGAATTCTCTGGATAAACACATACCGAAATATGGTTCCAAGTCTACAACGACTACTTCTTGTATTATGACTACTTCTGGCATTCTGTGGAGTTGAATAGGTATATCTTTGATCACCCCGATAGTTTTTATTGGAGTACCATCCAATTGCAACACACCAGGATGACTTCGAGTATATTCCATCCCCATTATGTCACATACGGCTTTCGACATTACCGTAGTTGCAGCCCTTGAATCAATCATGCAATTGTGAACTATCCACCCCTCCATTTGCAAAGATAAATAGAATGGGGGCGGTCTATTTTTTCCAGAGGTTGACACAACATTTGCTTGTATGACATTTGAGGAAGAGGTATTATTCTTTAAAGTTAAAGATTCTTGGAGGAGGTCAATCTGACCAGGAATT
Source organism: Wollemia nobilis (assembly GCA_028583015.1). NCBI lineage: Eukaryota > Viridiplantae > Streptophyta > Pinopsida > Araucariales > Araucariaceae > Wollemia > Wollemia nobilis. The sequence goes on along the minus strand of JAQPPZ010002441.1, from coordinate 6,654,610 downwards.
TGCAGTGCATCATACATGCTTATTTTGGAGGGGGTCCTCTTCATTTCTTCTGCAATGTTGAACGAAAGAGTTGCAGCTGGGGATACTTCAACACTTTTCTCCCTTCCACTAGTCGATGCGTCATATCTGTCTCTGTAGACCTGCGTAGCTTTTGTTCTTTGCCTTTTTGTCAATGAAGGAAATCTGAGTCTTTCCTTCGCTTGCTCTTGAGCTTCGCTCCCTTTTCTAGGAGGAAATTCTTTTCTTGGTATAGTCGTAGAAGTCTGAGGAGGATCAGAACGTCCTTTCTCATCGGACTGGTTTTTCTGTGGAGTTGCCCTGGGGGCAGGAGGAAAACCTTGTGGTTGGAATTCCTTAGGGTCAGTTTGCAACGACTTTTTTCCCGACCTCGTCAGGGTCGAGACTTGTTCCACGGATGGCATTGCCAAATTATGGTGAACTTCTCCGATTATATTCACTTGTCCCTTGCCGGTCTCCTCGGCTCTTTCATTAATAACTGCTTGCACATGGTGTTGATGAATCATGCATGAATCTTCTCCATGAGGATCGTTGCAAGTGGTACACCAGTAATCAAAATTAGCGGGTTCTCCATTATCTCCTGTCTCATTTGCATACACTACATTTTTTCTTTCTTGTACCCTTCCACTTGTCGAAGCAGCTTCCTTTTGTATCTGTGGAAATCTTCTTGCTTGAATATTCCTTTTCGCCTCTCTCTTTTTCATGGACGCCATTTCATTTGACAACGTCTTCATGGTATCAATTATGGTTGTGTATTGATCATTGGGGGGAGCTGATGCAAGGGGTGTGGTTGGTAATGCACGAAATGTAGGAGGTGCAGCTATAGCTGGGAGGGCCTGCATTGATGGGGGTGCAGGCAGTTTAGAGATTGATGCTTGGGAAAACTCTGGTAAAATTGGCAATAGAGTCTTTGATGGATATCTTTTTGTAGCGATGAGATCAGCTTCGCCCTTTGCTGCCTCTACATAGATCCCAGGAAAAGTGGTTACACGGGATTGCCTTATTATCATACTGAGTTCTGAATCAAAAGCCCTTAGATAATAGCATATAGCTTGTTCTTCCGTGGGCTTTAGGCCTTGCGGTACTCTATCACGAGTTCTGGTAAACCTGATGTTGAAATCTTGGATCTCTTCTTGTGGATGCCTCTCAATGACAGTGAATTGATTCAGCAATGTGAAAGGATCCGCATGTATATTGAATTCATCGACCAGATGATCGACCAGTGCTGCCCAAGAAGTAATGGATCCAACGGGAAGCGCTCTGTACCAATAGAGCATCTTTCCTTTCAAAGATATGATCAAAAATCTGACCATTACATCTTCCTCAGTGATGTTGTAAATAGATGCTAGCTCTGATACATCCAAACAGTGTTCATCTGCTGTTTTGCCTGTTTCGTCGAAGCTCGACAATGCTTTTAGTGCAGCTTGTGGAATTTGGTGGTGCGTTCCCAAGTTCAAAGGGCCAGTTTGATTCCATACAAGATGTGCTGGGGCAGGGGGGGCTGCCATGATTGCTAAAGGAGTTACAACCGCTATGGGATTGCTTGTAGATGCTCCTACAATGGGTGTTAAAGAGGTGCTAATGGTGTCGGGCGGATTTGATCTTGCGGCTAGCACAGGGTGTGCTTTTAGGCTTTCGAGATGTAGTTCAAAAAACTCGATAGGTTCTTCAGAGTTTCTAGCTCGGGATCTGGTTATCATATGGCTATATAACCATAAGGCTTCTAGACAAGGTCTTTCTTTTATGGTCTAAATGCAACGGAGTCGCCAGGTGATTTTTTCTTGAGATTTTGCAAACAAAAGGCTCTGAAGGTAAAACACCAAAACTTATACAATATTGTGGGATTGCTGGTCCCATCGGGCATGCCAAAAACTATTGGAACAAAATCTGCCTTCGGTTAATAGTGTTGCGCCTTAGACTTTGCCAACATTGAATAGACAGATCTTGCTTGAGATCATCTGTCTAGTCTCCAGGAGAAGGCTGGTTCCTTTGAGTTTTTTAGAGAAAAGGGGAACAAGAGATAAGGGAAATATAGCCTAAGCTAGAACTTTTCTCACGGTATAGATTAGACAACAACAAACATTGATGATGCAGTTTAGACAACAACAAAGCTAGAACTCTTCTTTATAGAAAACACGAAATTCTAAGTGTGACTTTTAGATGTTCGTCTAAAAAGCATGTAAATATCTGTTAATGTTCAACTCTAGAAACAAGATTCATACGTGCACAATCCAGATTTTAGAACAGATACATTTATAAAACTCAGAGTGAATAAAAGTTAAAACACCAGATACATACAAGCACACAGAAGTTTTCGAAAGCCAGAGGAAGAAATCTTTTATTGCTTGTAATCTAGTACATGCGCATCAAGCTTGTAAACGTCCAAGAGCCGACCCTTTTTTTGGAGTCGCTCACCCCTATATATACCCTAAAAGAGTATCTTTTCCTAAGTACATCTTACTTATTTTACAAGCAATAATCTACAGTTTCTAACAATACACAATGGATTTCCCATAGATTGGATAGATTGGCAATCATCCAGTAGACCTGCCAGGTTATAATCAATAGACCATTCTTCAAAAATCAGCACCTGATGTCAGTGCTCATCTCCAGTTGCCAAAAATATACTTTATTCCTTTACAGCTGGCATGTCGCGAAATCATGACATTCGTCTCTTGCTTTGCTCCTCTGTCGCTTCCAGCCGCGAAAATGAGACATGTCATGAAATCATGACATTCGTCTCTTCCTTTGCTCCTTTGTTGCCTCCCGTCGTGAAAATGAGACATGTCACGAAATCGCGACATTCGTCTCCTCCTTTGCTCCTTTGCCGCTTCCAATCGCAAAAATGAGACATGTCACGAAATCACGACATTCGTCTCTTCCTTTGCTCCTTTGTTGCCTCCCATCGCGAAAATGAGACATGTCACGAAATCGCGACATTCATCTCCTCCTTTGCTCCTTTGCTACCTCCCGTCACAAAAATGAGACATGTCATGAAATCGTGACATTCGTCTCTTCCTTTGCTCCTTTGTTGCCTCCCGCCATGAAAATGAGACATGTCACAAAATCGTGACATTCGTCTCCTCCTTTGCTCCTTTGCTGCCTCCCGTCACGAAAATGAGACATGTCACGAAATCGTGACATTCGTCTCCTGCTTTGCTCCTCTGTCGCTTCTAGCCGCGAAAATGAGACATGTCACGAAATCGTGACATTCGTCTCTTCCTTTGCTCTTTTGCTGCCTCCCACCGTGAAAATGAGACATGTCATGAAATCGTGACATTCTTTCCTTGCTTTGCTTTTCTGCTGCTTCCAGCCATGAAAATGAGACATGTCACAAAATCACGACATTCTTCCTTGCTTTGCTCTTCTGCCGCTTCCAGCCGTGAAAATGAGACATGTCGCGATATCGTGACACTTTTTCCTCTTGGCTCTTTCTCTTTGCTTTGGACCGCAAAAAAGCAACATGTCACGATATCGCGACACTTTTCCCTCTTGGCTCTTTCTCTTGCTCTTTAGCCGCGAAAATGCAACATGTCGCGATATCGCGACACTTTTTCCTCTTTGCTCTTTCTCTTGCTCTTAGCCGTGAAAATGAGACATGTCGCGATATCGTGACACTTTTTGCCCTTTGCTCTTTCTCCTCGCTGTGAACCGTGAAAATGAGACATGTCGCGATATCGCGACACTTTTTGCCCTTTGCTCTTTCTCCTCGCTGTGAACCGCGAAACTGAGACATGTCGCGATATCGCGACACTTTTTGCCCTTTGCTCTTTCTCCTCGCTGTGAACCGCGAAACTGAGACATGTCGCGATATCGCGACACTTTTTGCCCTTTGCTCTTTCTCCTCGTGAACCGCGAAACTGAGACATGTCGCGATATCGTGACACTTTTGCCTCTTGCTCCCTTTTGCTGCTCTTAGCCGCGAAAATGAAACATGTCGCGATATCGCGACACTTTTGCCTCTTGCTCCCTTTTGCTGCTCTTAGCCGCGAAAATGAAACATGTCGCGATATCGCGACACTTTTTCCCATTGCTCTTTCTCTCTGCCTTGAACCGCGAAAATGCAACATGTCGCGATATCGCGACACTTTTTCCTCCTTGCGGTGTTTTGCTTTTTCTTTGATCTTTAGCATATGGGCCACTTTGGTCTTCTTGGGAAAAATGCAAAAAGGTGCATCAGCTATTTTTCTGTAGTTAGGCACTTTTTGACTAACAAGCACCCAAACACGATTTTGTACCATTACTACAAATAATAGCTACTAAAACAACACTTATTTTTAGTAAGGTAATTTGGGTGGTCCAAATTACAAGTACATGACTAGAGGAACTAGAAGATCCATGAGGGATATGGAGCAAAATCAATTGAGTGGCCAAATAGGACTATCGATTCAGCAACTTACTAACCTACAAAAATAATTTGGACATGAAATTAAACAACTAAAGATTATATGCATCTTTTGAACTTTGAATAAATCAAAAAAATATAAATGAGGAGAAATTTCATGAGGTTGAAGTTCTAAAAGGAGCCACTCATGCACACCAATAGATTAATAATGCTAGAATTGAAGGAAAGGCTGGAAATTCAAGACATATGGAAGAGGTTGTACACAATGCTCTTTTTAATAGTAATACCCCATATAAAATGCCCAAGTTAGACTTCCCCAAGTTTAATGGAAAAACCTTGACGCTTGGTTGTGCTTAGTCGATCAGTTTTTCAAGCTTCACAACATACCTCAATACTTATTGATCACCATGACATCCTTTAATTTTAAATTTTTAGTGGGTATATGATTCCTGATATTTCTTGGGAATAATATGAAACACAACTACTTACTCAATTTGACCCTAGTGAGTATGAAAAATTTATAAGATATTTAACAAAATTGAAACAAACCTCTACTACTCATGACTATCAGATTTAGTTTAAGAAGTTAACTAATCAAACAAGGGTTTTAAGTGAAGATTTTTTTAGAGTTGTTTTATCAGTGGGTTGAAGGATGATATCAAGACCAAGGTAAAAATGTTTAAACTGCAATCCATGATGCAAGCAATAGGGTTGGCTAGCCTAGCTAAGGAAAAAGTTATTTCTTAGAGGTCTTCATCTAATTTTCCACAAGCCAGACCCCTATTTCCATCCAAGATCACATCAATATATGGAAAATAAATCTTCAATAGTTAAGCGATTGTCTAGGGAGGAAATAAATACCCATAGAACACAAGTGTTATGTTCTAATTGTGATGAGAAATATTCTCTACGACATAAATATGTACAACAAAAATTGTATTTGCTAGATGCCGATGATTTTACGATAAATGAAGTACATGAAGAAATGAACCAACAAGAAGAAAAGCACCAGGATGAGGGTGAGGCATAGGAAGAACCACAACTTTTTGGTCATGCACTTGCAAGAATATTGACCCCTCAAACTATGAAGGTAGTGGGTTATTTCAAGAGAAATAAATTATAATTCTTATTGGTTTAGGCAATATGCATAATTTTATTGTTCCTTGAGTAGCTAAGCAAGAAAACTGCTATATACACTCATGCAATTCTTTTGAAATCATGGTGGAAAATGGAGGATATTGCCTTGTAAAGGGAAATGCCATAATATTAAGCTAAAGGTACAAGATTAAGAACTTAAAATTGATATGTTCACCCTTTTGTTAGAAGGATACGATGTGGTCTTGGGGTACAATGACTTAGTACCTTAGGAATAGTAGAGTGGAACTTTGTTGAACTTTGAAAGCAATTCAATTAGAATGGGAGATTATACACTTTTTGTGGATCTCTCACAATATCCACTCAAGTCATCAATTCAAGTTGAATGGAAAAATTATTAAAAAAAATTCTCACATGGGGTAGTAGCCCAGTTGTTTGCAATCCAACCATATAATACTGAATCAAACAAATAACCAAGGGATTTGCAACTCCTTTTGAATAAACATGATTTTAACTTTGCTAAACCCAATGGATTACCTCCACCCCATTCCCATTATCATGCAATACAAATGGTACTAGGGAGCTTGCCACCTAACATCCTACTCTACAGATACCCCTATGTGCAAAAATCTAAAATTGGGAAGTTGGTCTAAGAGTTATTAAAAATAGGGGTAATTCGACCTAGTATCAGTCCTTATTCTTCATCGATACTATTGGTTAGGAAAAAAGTTGGGTCGTGGTGGTTGTGTGTAGAATTTATAAACTCACCATTAAGGATACATTTTTTTTCTTGTGATGGATGAGTTACATGACACCGATTTTTTTTCAAGTTGGATCTTTGCTCTAGATACCATAAGATAAGGATCAAGGATGAAGACATTCCAAAAACTACATTCAAGACTCATGAAGGTCATTATGAATTTTTGGTCATGTATTTTGTCTTAACCAATGCACCTTCCACCTTTCAAAGCCTCATGAACAATATCTTTCTCTCATTCCTTCACAAGTTTATTTTGGTATTCTTCGATGACATTCTCATCTACAATTGCACTTGGGTAGAACACCTAAAACATCTAGACCAAACTTTGCAACTATTGCAGGACCATTAGTTATTTGCCAAATGATCCAAATGTTCCTTTAGAATGCAGGAGGTTGAATAATTAGGGCATATTGTTTCACAAGAGGGAGTTAAGGTTGACCCAAATAAAATTGAAGCCATACAAAATTGGCCTAAGCCACAAACTCTCAAGGCACTTTGGAGATTTTTGGGTCTCACTAGCTACTATCGATGACTTGTCCAACGTTATGGACAAATAATTGCCCCACTAACAACCATGTTAAAGAACTCATTTATATGGATGCCTCCGGTAGAAAAAGTTTTTGCAAATCTCAAGGAAGCCATGATTTTGACATAGGTGTGAGCTACTCGTGATTTTTCCAATAATTTATAATTAAAAGTGATGCTTCAGGCTATAGCATTGGTGAAATGTTAATGCAAGAAAGGTGATCCCTAGCTTTCACTAGTAAGGCATTATCAAGAAAAAAATGGGAAAATCCACTTATGAAAAAAGAAATGATGGTCATCCTCCATGTTGCCAATCATTATCAATATTATCTTATTGGGAGGTATTTCTTTTATTAAAATAGATCACCAAAGTTTGAAATATTTATTGGAACAAAGTGTATCTACTCCAACACCATAGAAATGGGTTTCAAAATTATTGGGATAGATTTTGATATTATTTTCAAGAAAGAGGAGAACATTACGATAAATGCCCTTTCACGTCTATCTAAGGATCAGAACACATTGTGTGCCATCTCTTCTCCACTTTCCTATTGGGTCTCCTAACTTTAATAAGTAACTAAGGAATCATCCTTGTACTTTGAGGGAGCAACTCCAAAGGGACCCTAATTCACACACTAGGTATTCATGGGATGGACAACTGTTAAGATACCAAGCTCACATTGTGGTTCCTAAAAATTCATTGATTTATGAGGACATAATGAAGAAGATGCATGCTTCACCCACAATAGGCCATTCAAGTTTTTTAAATACATATGAATGAGCTAAATGATCATTCAATTGGAAAGGAATGAAAAACAACATCCAAATTTTTTTTGTAGAGTGTGAGATCTGGCAATGGATGAAAGGAGAAACAATTTGTACTCTATGCACTCTACAATCTTATTTCCATGGATTTTGTTGAAGGACTTCCTAAATCCATGGTAAAACAATCATTCTTATGGTGGTGGACCATCTCTAAAAATATGCTCATATTTGTTCCCTCGCCCATCCTTACCATGCCTCCACCATTTTCTGAGTATTCATGAATTCCATTATTTAACTCCATGGTATACCAAAATCCATTGAGTCTGATCGAGACATCACTTTCACTAGTCATTTTTGGCAAGAATTGTTTAAATTGTAGGGAACACAACTAAGAACGAGCTTATCCTACCATTTGTATACTGATGGAAAAACTAAAATTGTCAATAAATGCTTAGATATTTACCTTTGTTGTTTTTCTTGCAAGCACCCAACATAGTGGGCTAAGTGGCTTCAATTGGTTGAATGGTGGTACAACGCTTCATTCTACACATCCTCCAAAATAACTCCTTTTGAGGTAGGTTATGGGTACCCACTTCCATTACCCTTTTCATATGTTCCAAAAAATTCCAAAGGTTAGGCAATGGATGCAACACTATAAGAACGTACCCAAATATTATAGTAGTTGAAGGACAATTTGGTTATGGCTCAAAACTAGATACGATAGCAAATTGATCAACACTGTATAGAGTGTAGCTTTGATATAGGCAATATGGTCTTCTTTTGAATTCAACCATACAAGCAATCATCAATACAACTTTATGCTCATCAAAAGCTTGCGATAAGGTTTTATGGACCCCACTAGGTATTGTAGTAGATTGGACAAGTGGCCTATAAGCTTATGTTACCACCTTCCAAAATCCATCAAGTCTTCCATGTCTCTTGTCTCAAGAAGGTACTTAACAACCGTATTTAGGTCAAATTAACACTTTTGAAGTTGGATGATGAAAGTTCATTTTGGAACCTGACAACATTTTGGATTGTAGAACCCACACTCTCCATAACTACACCATCATTGAAGTCTTGGTCTAATGATAGGGTTTACAACAGGAAGATGCCACATTGGAGACTCTTCAGTAGCTTCAACAATAATTCCCTCATCTTCAACTTTGAGGATAATTTTTTTTTGAAGGGGATGAGTATGTTAAGACCCCATTCTAATATTATTAATAATAGTCTAGTCATGCGGTACTTTGAGTGCCTAGACTTACATACCCATATGATGTAACTGTTATGTATTACAAAAAGATGTTATTTGAAGATGCAATGATTGTTCTTTAAGAGTTATTAGCTTCGCCCCTACTTGCACGTGGATAGAAATCCTTGAGCATTAGGGTGTATGGAAACCCTTGAGCATTAGGGTTAGAGTAGCCAAAGTTTTTAAAAGAACTAAGGGAGTAGGAGAAAAGACATCATATTTTGTTATATTAAAGCTTTGCTTCTAAGAAGGTTGCCCCATCGAAAAGGCTTGCAATTATGTAATGTGTTCTTATTTTCTACAATACAATCTATTGCATTTTTATTTCATATTGTAATATTGTTAATTTCAAGCTTATTTTCTATTATTATTGCAATATCGTGTAGATGTGTTTATTTAATTTTTATTGCAAGGTCCTTAACAACTTGTTGGGTTGGATTTCTAGCATATTGACAATGGAAGGTCATCTAAAAGGAAACATGGTGGTTCACTTCCAAGAGTTGGAAGGTCACCCATATTTAAATGGATTGGTTCACCTTCCATGAGTTACAAAGCGAAAATTTCATATAAATGATGCATCCATTTATGTTTTGCAATAAAGTAATGTTATAACATGACTAGAGATGTATTTTGGTTGTAGATAATTTAAAATAAAAACTTATTATTATTTTTTTCAATGAGTTTTCACACGTTTTTATGAAAGGTCTTAGTTCCCTCATATTGAGTAAGGTTTGAACCTTAAAACTCTCAAAGAGAGGCCAAAGCCCTTACCACTATAGTAAACTTAAAACTTAAAAACTTACTATTTTTAGTAACTATTTTTATTTTACATTTTGAAGGTCTTTAAAATGTTTTTTTTTTAGCTTTCCAACACTTTTTCAAAATAAACTCTAAAACACAAAGTTAAACCCCAAATAATATGATTAAAGTATAATAGATTTTTGAATAAAATATCGTATCCGAACGAAGTGAGAGATCTAAATCATTTTAAAATACCTAGATCAAAATTATCATAGTCATTGTGAACACTATAAACATCTAAGACAAAGATCATCTAAAACATATAATCCTTAAAACAAAAAAAACTACCAACTTAACTTATTTTTTATTTATTTTTTAATTAATAAAATATTTTTTATTAAATTTTTTTATATTAAAATTAATCATTCTTAAAAATTACCTTTAACAAATAATATATATTTTAAATTGTTCTATAGAATTGAAACATGCTCACGACTCCCACCAAATATGGGATCAAGTGATGCAAAGATTGAAGATTAAATCTTCTAAGGGCAACCAACTTAAAGGGAATGTGAGTATTAGTAAGATGGATAGGACTAGAAATTGGCAACCTCCTCCTAAGAATTTTGGAAAAGTCAATATTGATGGAGCCTCTAGAGGGAACCCCGGAAAAGCCATTGTGGGAGGAATTGGTAGACTTTCAGATGGCTCCCTGGTTTTTACTTTTGTCGAGAATTTGGGTATTCTTTCCAATAACCTTGCTTGAGAGGTATGGTATCCTCGAGAGGCCTTCAGGAGGCTACTAAGGTTGGATGGGAAAAAATGTTAGTTGAGTCTGACTCTCAACTGATGATTAATCTCTTGAAGACTCCTTCTAAGAATCATAAGGTGGATTGGAGAATAAAAAAAATTATTGAGAAGATCCAATTAATCCAGATGAGATTTTTGAAAGTTGATTACAATCATGTGGTTATAGATCAAAACAAGAGTGCGATGCTTTAGCTAATTGGGCTTTGGACAAAGGTGATCTTACTTGTTATGGCCACCCTCCTATATGGTGGGCTTCTCAAATTAGGGAAGCTCTTATTTCTATCATTTCTTTGGATGACTCCAGTTTTGAAGGTACCTAGTTTCTTTTTGTTTTTTTTTCTTCTCTTTGGTTCATTTAGTTTTTTTAGTTCCCTAGCTCATTCTATTCTTTATTTTGTTTCCTCTGTTGATTCTTGCCTTAATAGTCTTCTGGTCTAGATAGGTCATTGTTATGTTCAATTTTTTTTTGTTTTGTTTAGTTTTTTAAGGTGGGTGGGTTCTTTTGTTTTGTTTTGTTTTTGTGTTAATTGTGTTGTTTTTTGTTGTTCATGTGTTTTTGTTGTTTTTTGTTATTGTTATTGTGTTTTTTTTGTTCTTGTTCTTGGGTTTCTTTTTGTTTGTGTTATTTCGTGTTTTTATGTGTGAGTGTTTTCTATGTTTTTTGTTTTTGTTTATTGTCTGTTGTTGGTTGTTTTTTATTTTTATTTATTTTTTTTTAATTTTTTAGGTTTTGGTTGTGTTTATTTTTCATGTTTTTTTGGGTTATGTCTTTGTAGTATTATGTTGTTTTTGTCTTGTTTGTGTTTTGTTATGTGGTTCTTGTGTTTTTCTATGTGGTTTCTTTTATCTTATTGTGCATGTTTGGTTGTGCTTTTGTTTTTGACACACTCAAGGAGTATGTTTTTTATTTTATTTTATTATTTTTGTTGTTATTTACTTATTTTTAAATTGGTTTTGTGTGTTTGTTTGCTCCTTGAATATGTCAAAGGTGGTAGGCCAGGTCCGAGTCCTGGGTGTTTTTGATGGAATGGATACCCCTGCCTCTTTGGGTCTTATCCAAAAGTGGCATCCCTTTTGGATGTTTTCCACAAATTAAAAAAAAAAAGCTCACCTAAAACACAATATAACCATGTTACCGCTTAAATTCCTACCTTATATAATATATATTTTAAATTTTAATATATTAAAAAATACAATAAGATTCAACGTTTTCATTAAGATCTTTATTCATAATAAAAAAATAAATAACAATCTATAACACTTTCAAATAAGATCCATAACATTCATTCCATGAAAAATATTATAACTAGCTTAGATATAAAGGATTGTGGTCTCGTGCCTCGGATTGATAATTCTTTGCCTCCACCCCTGTCTGCCATTGTAGAAACGCCTCTTGGCATAATAGTATATCTTTAAATTTTCATTCTTTAGAAAACCTACTTTACCTATTTAAAAATAAATGCATTGCATGAATTTTGTATTTTTATTTAAAAAAAACGTGCCTTACGGCAAATTAAGCGTGATCGATGCCACAAGATGTTGTAGCCTTTGATATGTAATGCTTATTTTTTAATCCAGAGATCTTGCTGGCTCTTTGAGGAGCGAGAACCTTTTAATTGCAATCTTAAATGTGTGCAATGGATGCACCTGGCCTTTGATGATTAGCATTCGAGTGAGGGGATTGCTTGGAAACAACTTTTGTTTGGGGCCGCCCGATTGCCAAGGAAAGGGGAGGGCAGGCGTGTTTGCTGTTGCCGAGTGATGGATATTGATATGGATATGGAGATGGAGACGGAGGAGGAAGAGGTGAGCGCGTTGACAGAGAGGCAGAAGATTGAAATGGCGAAATGGTTCCTTGTGAATTCTCCGCCAGGGGAGATCCAGTACGTCGCTAAAGGTACTTTTGTATCCATCTACATCTACATTATCTCTTTCTTTCGTATTCTCTGCTCTTTTGTGCTCATATGAATAATATCATGGAATGTAATGTAGACTTACGATCGGTGCTGATGGATGAGAACATATATGCAAAGGCCACAGCGGAAGCGTTCCCCCTCTACAACAAGTCCCACATGATATGTCTTGAGATGCCTAATCGGAGTGGTCAGGTATCTATTCATTCAATTTCTTCTCTTCCCAATGCGATGAAAGGATTAAGTTTAGAATTCGAATTAGATTATACTTTGCACCACATTATTTAAAATTGAATTCAAATCATGCACGCCATATTTTCGAACAGTAACTGGGGATAGAATGTACGCACCTATTCATGAGGGAACGTTTATTATTAGAGATTTTTTTGTTGCAGTGATGCCTTCGGTATTAACTGTTAAGACGGATCTTCTTTCTCAGACACGAACATTTTAAAGGGCATTGTCTATGGGTTGTTTCGGAATATGAGATTTCAATGTTGACTATCATGTCGATTGCTCTTGAGGAGAGGAGAGAAGAGTGGAGTATGGGATGAGAAACCGTAGTCAAGGTAAGCTAATAATTCCAAGTGCCTGAATAAATCATTTGACAGATTGTGACGATTAACCCGATGGATATTGCATTTCCATTTATACCATTTATACCTATTGACTATGAGCAAGAACCCTTGGAATCAAGGTCAGAGATATGCTTTCCTGAAAGAATTGTAAGAGCAGAGCAATCTCCGATATACTATGGGCAAAATTGAATATGCCATCATTCTGAACTATAGTCCAAACAAGAGAACTTATCAAAGTCCACTATAAACCCATACATAATGACCATGAGCAGAAGATTTAGCCTGAGCCTGCCACTTCTAAATGGCTAGAAGAATAACATGAAGCTCCAACTGCTGTAGAGAAACAATTAATCCGTTTAGCAAATCTGTGCGAGGAATAACTAGCTGCCTTCCAACAGAACTTGCAGCTTTTCTGTTGCCAGAAACTGATAAGAATAAATCTTGAATGATGATCTGATTATTATGATAAGAACGAAGGCTGAGATCAGTGAAATCTATAAGCACACAAAATCATCTTGGAGAAGATGTTAGGACATCCATTACACCTAATGTCCTCCACAATTATCATCTAGATACCCTTAATCTTTGATCTAGTCTATTCTTTCTCAAGAGCTAATAAGATGCTCCTAAGGAGAGGTCTGGCCGCCTCTAGATTGTTTGTACTCTCCCTTTATTCACAAGCATACACTAAAAGCTTTTCCCCTTCATTGACCCTTATAATGCCTCCACTCCCTTGGCCTTGGATTGCCCTCAGGTCTTAGCCACTCTGTCAAACTGAAGTTTGACCCAGCCATCTGGGAGGAGCTTATCTTTGAACACTGTTCTCAAGGCTTTATTATTTTGAGCTCCAATGTCCAGGATGTATATATATATATATATATTCTTGTGAAAATCTACCTTTGTGCATTTATATATGTAGTCATATCCATATCCATATTCTGTATTGTGTATAATCTATTATATATTCTCCAGATATTGTTGCTCCTTGAGTGACCCCCATATAGCAGGGATATGGGATATATATCTAACAGAATCAATGGAATAGCGGGCGGACACCCAAGCACATGTATCCACAGCAAAACACCAGAGCCTGGTGTCCACCAAGGGGCTAGGGAGTATACCCTCACTCGTTCTGCAGAGTGTGTATGGGATATATATCTGACAGAACCAAGGGAGTAGTGGACGGAAACCCAAGCACATGTATCTACATCAAAACACCAAAGATTGGTGTTGGCTGAGGAGCTAGGGAGAAATGCATGCTGTACCGTCACTTCTTGTTCTGCGCAATGTTTATGGGATATATATAATTTGAAAACACCAGAGACCGGCATCTGCTGAGGGGCTAGAGGAGCAGTGTGACTATATGAGGGTGTGTGCAGGGGCAGTTTATGGAAGTGTTTTTTCACTTCCTCTGCTTTTAGCCTTAAGAAGTGGGAGGATGGGAGGCTGAGGGACAGCTTCCTTCCACTTTAAGGAGCAGGGATAATAGATGGGGTGTTGATGGTCAAGACTTAGGGATCCAAGAGGCCGAGGCTCAGAGAAGGTTGACAGAACAGTTGTGTATTTAATATCAAGCACATTGGGAAATGTTTGCTGGCCTTTTAAGATGCCGAAGGATGCAAGATTCATGAGATGAAGCCTTACAAGGGTCAATGAAAAGCTACAACAAGTTGATGCAGTTCCCTGATTTACTTAACACAAGCTTCTCCTCCTCACATTTAATAGCTGTGTATTGCATGAACTAGAACATGTGGCTGAGAAGATATTAAAAGACAAGCATTGTACAACAAACTTCATAACAACTTTATAAATTATTCTATAAAATACTCTCTTCCCTTGCATAACTCTTGCAATTTAAACCGAACAGCTGCAAATCTTTGCCAGGACCATATAAATTCATAGTGCAAGAAACATTTCAACCCACAACAACAACTCTTGAGCAGAAGACTTCAAAGATAACTGAATTTACAATTCATGCACTTTTTAAATGGAACCCTGTAGGTTGCAATAAAACTTCAATGAAAAGCAATGTGTCTCATTCAAGACCTCTTGTTGACTATACTGATCCTTTTAGAGTTTATTTAAGAGTATTTAGACTTGATCAATAAATCATAAAAGATTTTTAATGGTCAAACTTTCAAAATATAGAACATCACATGACATTTTCACCAGCTATTAGTTTATTAACTCACTCTTTCTGTACGAACACTTGAAGAAAGAATCAATTGATGCAATATTGCTTACTTTGTTCTAAATCACTTTAATTCAACATATAATTGGAAAATATTGCATAACTACATTTAACAAAGTAATTTATCCAAATAGATTTCTACTCAAAACTATGATGAAACCATAGTATCGAGACTCGGACATGTTTTGGACTTGGAAAGCCTGTTTTTTTGACACAGACTTGGGCTTGGGGCAAAACTGGAAAATAAGCAAAACATATATTATAGTATAGTAAACCATACCAGACTTTACAAAAAGAGGCTAGGTTAGGATCAAATTGACTTATCAAGGTCACCCAACTCTCGGACTCACTAGCACTTGTTGACTTGGGGAGAGTTTGGATGAATCCATTAGATCCTGATGAGTTTGCTCACAAACACCATCTATCTATAAACTGAGCTGACATACACATGTGCATGCAACGAATGACATTTACTGCAAAGACTTTTATTGAAATGAGAACTATTCTAAGATCTTTAAATCACTCCTCAAGCTGAACTGGTGCCATTTCCATTGGGCTTACTTATGTGATGTGGTCAGCATTAATATTTGACAAGGAACAAAGATATGAAAGGAAAACTTAAATTCACTGCAAGAATCTAAATAAAATAGTTGTAACTAATCAAATGAAAGGAGGTGACAGATAGTTTCTATCATGCTTGCCACTTTAACACACACAAGTACTGTCAGAAAAGCATTGGGGAATGATTAAATCAAATCTATCATTCATCACCAAAAGATATTAATATGAATCGAAGGCTATTTTATTAAAATTGGGTACCTTTTTGCAAAGCCTCTAACAAAATTCACTGCATAAATCCCATTATTTTCATGCAAGTTGTGACTATATATAGTTTTACACAGAAAAATATACACAAAATTATGCTCAAG
This sequence comes from Wollemia nobilis, assembly GCA_028583015.1. Lineage (NCBI taxonomy): Eukaryota > Viridiplantae > Streptophyta > Pinopsida > Araucariales > Araucariaceae > Wollemia > Wollemia nobilis. The sequence goes on along the minus strand of JAQPPZ010002441.1, from coordinate 6,638,685 downwards.
AGATTGTAGTCTATAGGAGCAATTGCTGAGGTCTTGATCTTAAACAAGCCTAGACAAAACTGGCAAAAACTTTTCCAAGGCTAGCAATGGCATTCAGGACATCACCACTTCAAAGAAGAAAATTCACAAGGGGAATCACATTGAAATGAGAAATGCCCAGCTGGCAGGCTTGTGGGGGTGGGGAAAGGTTTAAGGAGGGGAATGATCAAAATCCTGTTTGCTCCTTGCATTCTTCTTCAAATACCATACTTGGAAGCATAAGGAGGCAACAGTTGTCCTTCACTTACAGTTAGCTTAATCATCACATCAACTTCTTGAAGCTGGTTTGATGAACATTGTTGCAATGTCTATCTGGATTTTAGATACTGCTGTGTTAAGTTGGTGGCATTACAACCAGTGACTGTATCATTGATCTTAGGGTCGCAGGATCAGCTAACTTCTTGAAATCTGTCGCTGCCATCATCGTTCTTATAGGTTAGTAGTCCCTTTGATGAACAATGGCTAGAGAATCCTGAACATTGCAAATTTTCTAGTTTACACCATATATTGTTACTCCTGGCATTGATGTTTCTTAGGTGGTGCTATATCGATCACTGGCAACTGTTGGAAATTGTTATATTGAATTAGACAAAAATCAGAACAGGACAAGAATAAGACAAAAATCAGAACAGGACAAGAATAAGACTAGAATCAGAATAAGACATAAATGGAATTGTAAGTGAAAATAAAAAGAAGGGAAAAAAAATATTCTCACCCAGATTTGGAGAGAATGTGAGGCACCAAGAGACTCTTGAGACAACCAAGAGACATCCTATTTTATATAAGTATAGGGTATTGTATTGAAGTAGAATGTATAGATTTGAAGATTGATGAAGTGTTTATTGAAAGGTTTTTGTTCATTTTCTCCTTTCTATGTTATGTTAATCTCTGTTTTAGAGTACCAACACATCTCACATACTGGTATCAGAGCTTGGAGATTGGAAATTGGAGATTGGAGAAGTGGAGAGCTTGAGATTTTTAATTTTTAATTTTTTTAAATCAGTTATATGGGATTGAAATGGCCCCACCCGTAGGACATGATGACCATATAATAGTATTAAACAGCTTAGCAGTTATACATGTAGTGCTTGGCAAGATTCGAACCTGGGTCTCCTCATTGAAAGTTGGGGATTATAACTGGTTGAGCTAATGCCATTTGATGAGTGTGAGGATTTGATTCTCTTTAACCAGAGAATTCAGAATTCAAGTTTTTGGAGGAAAACTTGAATTGTAGCTTTCATGGCTCATGGTAATGCTTCACTTCACATCCCAGAATTTAAAGGAGAAAATTATGATTATTGGTGCATAAAGATGAGGACTTTGTTGATTGCCAAGGAAGTGTGGAGTGTTGTGGAAAATGGATGCGAGGAACCTGCAGATTGGAGTATTTTATCAGCCACAGGAAAAAAGAATATGGAGGAAGCACAAAGAAAAGATGCCTTGGCTTTGTATCACATACAAGCAGCTCTTGATACAAGCATTTTTCCAAGAATTGCAAGTGTCAAGACTGCCAAAGGAGCTTGGGACACCTTGAAGACAGCCTATCAAGGGTCTGCTCAAGTGAAATTAGTGAAGTTACAGACATTGAAGAGAGAATATGAAAATCTGAGAATGAAGGACAATGAGAATGTGGGAGATTATTGTGTAAGGGTGCATGACATTGTGCACAAAATGGGTATCTATGGTGAAGAACCAGCACAAGGAGATGTTGTCAAAAAGGTGTTGAGAACATTGACACCAAAGTGGAACAATTGTGCAATGATTATTGAAGAAAGTAAGGATTTGAAGAAGTTGGAGTTTGATGAATTGGTGGGATCACTTATGTCCCATGAAGAAAGAATTAAAAATAGTGAAGAAGAAAACTTGGAGCAAGCTTTTGCTTCCAAGGCAAGAGTGTCAAACAATAATGGGGCTAGCTCAAGCTCCAATTCCCAAGGTCAAAGAGGGGAGCAGCAAAATCAGCATTCTACAAGAGGAAGAGGCCATGGTAGAAGAGGAGGCTATAGTGGAAGAGGTAGAGGCAGATTTGTGGATAAGAGGAATGTTCAATGTCACTATTGCAAAAGGTATGGCCACTATGAAAGAGAATGTAGAATAAAGGCAAGCAATGAAGGAGGAAAAAAGACAAACTTTTCACATGAAGAAGGTGAAAGCTCAAAAAATATATTCTTGTCATGTAATGTGGCAGAAGTTTCAACTAAAGAGTCTTGGTACTTAGATTTTGGTTGTTCAAATCATATGACTAGTAATAAGGAGTTGTTTGTGGAGTTGGATGACTCATACAAGAGCAAGGTGAAATTTGGAGACAACAAAGCATTGGAGGTTGAAGGAAAAGGAACCTTACAAATTGACACAAAAGATGGAAAGAAAAATATCCAAAATACTTACTTCATACCAGGCTTGAAGCACAATTTGTTGAGTGTGGGGCAGCTTGTAGAGAAAAACTACAAAGTGGTGTTTGAGAATAAGGAGTGCATCATCTATGACAAAGCAAATGGGAACCAAGCAGTGGCTGTTGTACCTATGACAAAGAACAAAATGTTTCCTTTGAAGCTTGGAGGAGAAGAGAGCAATTTGTGTCATACAACCATTGAGGACAACAGCTGGTTATGGCACCAAAGGTATGGTCACCTGAATTTTTGAAGCTTGCATTTGTTGAATGCTAAAGGAATGGTCCATGGACTGCCTTGTGTAGAAGCAAGAAGTGAAGTGTGTGAAGGTTGCACAATGGGAAAACATCATAGAGAGAGCTTTCCAAAAGGAAGAGCATGGAGAGCATCATATCCATTGCAGCTGATTCATTCAGATATTTGTGGTCCAATGCACACACCAAGTGTTGGTAAATCCTTCTACTTTATCACTTTCATTGATGATCATACTAGAAAAACTTGGGTATATTTTTTGAAGAATAAGAGTGATGCTTTTGAAGTATTCAAGAGCTTCAAAGCCATAGTAGAGAATGAAAGTGGATATAGAATCAAAACATTAAGGACTGATCGTGGTGGTGAGTATTATTCCAAGAAATTCAATCAATTTTGTGATGAGCATGGGATAAGAAGACAATTGACAGCAGCCTATACACCTCAGCAAAATGGAGTGGCAGAAAGGAAGAATAGGACAATCATGGAGATGGCAAGAAGCATGGTACTAGCAAAAGGTTTGGGCAATCATTTGTGGGCTGAAGCAGTTGCAACAGCAGTGTACATCCTCAATAGAAGTCCCACAATTGCAGTAAAGAATATGACTCCTCATGAGGCATGGTATGGAAAGAAGCCTTTGGTAAGTCACTTGAGAGTGTTTGGTTGTTTGGCTTATGTTCATGTTGAAGATAAGAAAAGGAAGAAGTTAGATCCAAAGAGTCAAGCATGCATTTTTGTTGGTTATTCTGAAGAAAGCAAGGCATATAGATGTTATGACCCCAAATCTAGACAATGCATTGTGTCTAGAGATGTGATTTTTGATGAAGGGGGAGTACATGGACAGCAAGCAGAAAAGACTGAGAAGACAATCATAATTGAAGATTTTGGTGTGTCACAAACATCAAGTGGAGGCACAAGCATTTCTCCAAAGACAAGCACAAAAGGGAAGAGAACATTACAATCACATCCAAGCTGCCAAATGTTGGATCAGAATTTTGATAGGAGGTTCACAAGAAGCCAAGCACAAGCCCAAGAACAAAGGCAAAAGGAACAAGAAGATAATATGGTGAACTATGCACTATTGTCCAAGATTGAAGTGGAGCCCTCAAGTTTTGAAGAAGCAGCCCAAAGCAAGGTATGGACCAAAGCCATGAAAGAAGAATTGAATGCAATTGAAAAGAATGATACTTGGGAGTTGTGTGAACTTCCAAAGAACAAGGAGGTAATTGGAGTGAAGTGGGTGTTCAAGACCAAGTACAATAGTGATGGATCAATTGAAAGGCACAAAGCAAGGCTAGTGGCAAAGGGGTATGCACAACAAATTGGCATAGATTATGATGAGACATATGCACCTGTTGCAAGGCAAGACACAATAAAAATGGTCTTAGCCTTGGCAGCCCAAAAAAGATGGACTGTACATCAACTTGATGTAAAGAGTGCATTCTTGAATGGCAAGATTGAAGAAGAAGTGTATGTGGAACAGCCACAAGGATTTGAAGTGGAAGGTAAAGAAGGACATGTCTACAAGTTAAAAAAAGGCATTATATGGACTCAAACAAGCACCAAGGGCATGGTATTCAAGAATTGATGCATACTTCTTGAAGTGTGGATTTACTCTTCCAATGGGTATTCAAGAAGCAATGGAACTTTTTCCCTTTACCTCATATGAGTTCCATTTAATATCTCTTTGTGGTTTTACTCTTTGACCCTTGTTTATAAATACTCAACAATGACCAAAAATTTCTTATGATTTTTGTCATCCTCAGATTATTCCTTGTTCATAACACTTAAGCATTTGAAACAATAACAGGATCTTATTTCAACCATTATTTATGTGATTATGTAAGGATATTGGTAAGATGTTGTTTTTCTTTATATTCTTTTTTTTTTCACTTGGTTGAGTTGTTTTTGATTTTCTCAAGGATATTAGTAAAACATTGTTTTTTCCCTTTCTTTATGTCTTTTTTGCACTTAAGTTAGTTGTTTTTGTTTTTCTCATCACGGCTTTTCGCAATGTTTCACCCTTCATAGAAAAAACAAAAAGTGAGTTCCACCTTTTGGATTTTTTCCTTCTTCAATAATTATTTTTTTCTTTTTTCTAGAATTCTTGTTGTCCTCATTTGTATGAAATTTAAAGTAATGAACTTGATTTTCCATCATTGCAGTGATATGCATGCTTACATTTCCAAAGAGTTCTAATATTGATTTTTTGGCAGTCAAATATAACCATGAACTGTGTTTCCAGGTGATTGTAACAGAATTTAGTGAGCTTGATGGAACTCAGTATTTGGATCCTCGAACTGCCCAAGTCGCAACTGTCAACCATGTTGAACAAGTAGGTTGTTTGGTTTACTCATTTTACTTGTTTTAGTTTCGAACTTTCAAAGTAAAAAAGGATCAGTGAAGGTCGCTAGGGTTTCTGGGTGTGGGTTCATATAATTCAAATCCAAGTATCTGTGCTTGCTTGACTCTTTGAATCATTGATGATTCCTGGCAATTGCTGTGGAAAAGTCACAATGTAGAATTGTAGTTAAAAACCTGACAGTGATAACTTGCAATTAGAAAACAGACAATTACTGACCATGATCATTGTCTAAAGCGAGTATAATTAATTAGAATTGACAATGGAGAAGGAATATAAGAATCAACATTTTTATCTATATATACATATATTGCTTGGTCCAACGTGTTACCATGATATTCACGTTGATGAAATGACTAACTTGTCGTGTTAAAGCACTTATAGCTGTGAAGATATTGGTATTCTTCAATCCTTTTGTTAAGGTCTTGTATAGCAGGCTTACAAAAGATGAGAATTTTGCATGTAAAACCCGAGAAGAAAAATTATTCAACAATATGAAAAGGAAACATATCTAAAAACATCACTTAACACTTACAAAATTGCTGGAAACCATTGTCCTAAAACAATAGGAGTATGGATAGGGCGGACTGCTGGAAGCATAAAAACCCTTAGAGAAATTTATTGACCTTTAATTCAAGTAAGAGCAACGACAACTATGGAAAATTCATTAGTGTTTATACCACAGCGAGTTTTTGAAAAACTCACCAAGTCCGTGACCAAGTCAGCCCTCCCAGGATTTTTTGACCCAGCACGGCGAGTTTTCTGGACTCACTCAGTTTTTTTTTTAACTTGCAAATCTGATAAAAAGCTTGGCTGCAGCCGCAAAAACACAGAAAAAGACTGACCTACCCGAAGGCTGCAGCAGTCAACCAGGGCACAGGAAATGCTTCAGCGTGTAGGTCAAACTCTGCAGTCTGCACTGGAAGTCTGTAAATTTGACACAAAGGATACTGTTGAGTTGATTGAGATAAGGGGAAAAGGGACACTAAAAGAAAACTTAAGACAAATTTAAAATGTTATGAAAGAGACACTCAAAAGATGCAGAGTCAATATACATTAAGGAAATATACATGAGTCAATCAACATTTGAGGAAGTCAACCAGTCCACCTACTTGCATGCTACAGACATTCAATACAGCCACCAGAACAAGTGGATGTAGACGCTTTTCTTTTCCTTTTTTCTCTTAAATAAAAAATTTAGAATATAATCTTTAATCTAAAATATTAAGAATAAAGGTCTTTTGTAAAAATGGACAAATCAGGTCCGAGGTGTAGACCAATTGGTTCATCCAAACCCCATAAGGGGGCGGAGGTCCAAGGTTCAAATCTCGGGCCTCGCCGGACTGAACGCTTGTCCCTTTCCTGGTGCTTTCAGCGGCGTAAAAGGTTTAAAATGATTGTGGCATGGTGGTTATAGGGGCGGACTGCGCGAAGATCTGTGTGGCGGCTTCTAGGGCGGACAGCGCAGAATATTGTGGCGGCCATAAAAAGCTGGACAGCCTGCCCGGATTCGTGGCGGCTACCGATTCCACCATGTAAATTAAAAAAAAAAAAAAAAAAAAAAAAAATGGACAAATCTAGAATGATAATATATTTATAAAATGAAAAAAAAGCCTCAAGCATAGAAAAGGGCTCAACCATGTATCAATTGTAAACTTAATTCAAAGAAAAAAAAAAAAGATTACACACTTCTATTACATACTATACAGTAAACTCTAAACATAAGAAAGACCTACTTGGAGGCTGCAGCAGTTGATCAGGGCATAGGTATTTCGAGAAGCCCTTGCATGATTTTCGGATCCCTTGCAAACCTGAAAGAATTTTAAATAGGCCCTGCATGATTTTTCAGATGCCCTTGCAGATCTGAATAAAGGTCAAAAAGCCCTTTCATGGTTTCCAGACACCCTGGCGGACCCAGATGATTTTCGGATTCTCGGGATGGCCTCCATCATTTTCAAAGGCATCGATCTCCATTTCAACATGTGTAGACTGTAAGATATGCTCTCTACATTTTGCCCCTTTCTCAAATGTTGGGCGTTAAAATGCAGGTCAGCCTTCTAACTCAATGCCAACAACCTGTGATTGGAACAATTAGGAACTATAAATCGCAAGGGGGGCATGGAAATAAATTATGAGGGGGATTCTAATAATATGTGACAGGAACATAATTGTAATATGTGAGGGGGACCTGATAGTAACTGTAGAATGATTTTCAGATGCTAAGACACAATGGTAAAAGAGACTGAGCAACAGTAATAGATAGAGAACAGCAGAAACACAGAAGATGAGGCTGGAAAATGAGTGAAGCCCGCCAAATATACATATCAATTTTGACAGAATAATACGTCGTTTCCGTTGCCATGATTTCCTCTTTGTGTTCATTGTTTAATTCATGGCAAATATAAGCACCAAACAGGGGCAAATAAATTCTGGGCCCTTTGAAAATCTCTGATTTTTGAATCTGAGTGATAGTGTTCAGCACAGTGTTGAAAAAATCTTCAAAAAATTGCAATTATCACTTTTTTTATGATTTTCTCCAGTCCCCCGATTCATTCGTGTGTAGCGGGTTTTTTTAGAACATTGCAAGTATTTTCAACAAAAGGGGGTAAAAATCATAATTTGTGTCGCTTTTTCCCTGATTTATTGTCAATCTGATTTTTTCCAGGCCTCACCGATAAATTACCAATTGCAATTTTTGCAACTTTGGTTCAGCAAACATGGTCACTTCGCCTAAAACTATTATCATATGTATTACATATGTTTGCTGCAGTTCAAAGATATATTGCTATGCAATAATGGTCCTTGGAAAGGAAAAGAAAGCATCACTCATACCATAACTGTAATGTCCCCATCCTAGTCAGCTAACAGAGCGTAATATGGACTTGCCTATTCATAAGGTTCCGTAGGCAATGTCGAGTGTTTAGGAACCACTAGGTGTTATGGGGATATTGTTGGACGATCTGCATTCACAGTTGTCAGCTTTTAGGACTGTTTCTGGCAGTATTTTCAGAGACTTACTATTTTTAGTAAGTCAGTTAGGGTTGGATTCTCGGGAAATGGAAAGTACGACTGACATCTTCAGCTTAATGGGTATCCGTTTCCGTAAGTTGTTTGGTGGTTGGATGTTGGGAGAGCAATAATTTTAATGTCCGAAGATTTATAATGTTATATTTAAATATAAAAATTAAATATATTAATGTTGGACATTAATTTAATCTTAAAAGGGGTCATGTAACCAATTGAATTAAAGGGGATTTTATAAAGTTCATATTTCTAATGTCATAAAAGTGATATGGTCTCCTTGGAAAGTAATAAGTGAAATATATTAAAATTTAGGGTAAAAAGAATGCCTTCAAGGTGCAACGTAGCATTTGGAAAGACAAATTATCCCACATTCAAGAAGTGAATGGATCAACCAGCTTTGGCAAAGGATAAAAGTGGCATTGAAGAGTTGATTGGACATCTTTGCTATTATTCTTGAAGCTTATTGTGTGAGACTTGCAGGTTGCAAGATTTCAATCATTCCAGGCTTGTATTGTGACAAAAACCACATACAAGGACACCATATCTTGAGGTTGAAAGATACCTTTAGATTGGTTAATGAGCATTCATACTCAGTGGATGCAATTGAGCTGATAAAGGTGATATTTTCAGATATTGTTGAGCAGATTGGAGAGGGTTTGAAGTTAACAACAATTCCATTTCATTTGCACTTCACTCCTTCAGTTGGCCGTACCATCTAGGGCCAAAATAGAGCGATTTGGATGCACACTCAGCAATGGTTTGTCGAAGTTTGAGATCTATTTGCAACTACAAACCTGGCCGCCACCTTTTCTGCAAGTTTTGGAGACTTTCATTGGATTTTTTTAGTGTTTATTAGCAGTCGTACCTGCTCCTGGCATGGCCGTACATTTCTTGGGGGACGAGTTGCTTGCCTAGGACCAAATGCCTAGTCTTTGGAGGATTTCTTACATGCTTTGTTATTGTCTCTAAAAAGGGTATTCAAAAACGTAAGTTGTATGCTGGAGAAGTTTGTAAATTGGATTTTTTGATAAAAATGAAGATTTCTGTGTGCTGATGAACATTTCCAGATTTGTATCAGACCTTCACAATTCCGGGTATACTCCTTTTAATGCAATTTCCTTTATTGGGTTTGTTTATCTATATTGGAAGAAGCTAGTTTTTGAATTTGGTAGCATTTGGATTGATAGTTTTCAAGTTGTGATTAATTCTTGAGAGCTGCCCTATTATTTCTGAGTATGCATGACAAATGTTTGTCAAAATGTCTTGTTGAAAATTCATGAGTTAATATGATATTTGAAAATTGGAGTTAGTACATTGAATGTTCATATGATCTCCAAACATATAAAACACTGAATAACCCAAATCAGCAAACAAGACACTCAAGTTTTCAGTTTGGAACCCAAGATCGAAACCTAGCTCTTTTGGTGGCAATTTTTTTTTGTCTTCGAAAGGGGTAGGACACTACAATAACACTCATTTTGTAGTGTTATTGAAAGGATACACAACAGCCCACTTCTTAATAACCTCTACGAGTTACACCCACAACAAAACTAGATTACTTTCATAATGATTAAATGCTGAAATTGAGTTATCCAAGAAGTTATTTTTCCCAACAATAATGCATGAACAGCTATGATATCAAAACAGCAACTATATGCTGCATCAAATAAAAAATTTAGATATATGCATCATACCAAAACATATAACAAGTAGCTAATTGTTTAAGACATCTACTCTTTCCTTTTTAGTTACTCCTAACATAAATACCAATCCCTTTTTCACAAACCAGAAAGCTGCTAATATAAAGAAAAGAAAGCATCTATGGAAATGATCATTGGCCATTATGAGTAACAAAGATCTATATTGTTGCTACTATCTGATTCCTTTCAGTAGCCAATGCATAATGATCCAAGGGTGTGCATTCATTGAATGTTAGCAACATAATCCTTACCTGTAAATGCAAATGAACAATTCACATTGCAGGGGGCATGATAAGCCCACCTGATCTTTTCTGTATTCCCTAGCTAACAGGTAGCAGATATCACCATTCCTGGACTTTGGCGTAAAGTTTGGTAAAGAGTTGTATGGATTGGTATGTAATTTGAGGTATAAGACAAGTTAACTAGCAGCAAGAGGTAAAAGGTTCATTAAGATTAGGCTAGTTAGTTCCAGAATAAATTCAACTCAGAGAAGACTCTTTCAACAAGTTATAGTTCAACTATCAAACTTGGTAATTACTTACTAGTTCAGCTGTCAAACTCCACTTTCAATACATTTCAGCTCAACCAACTCAGGAAGCATAAAAACATAATAGTTCAGCTGAAAAACTTGGTAAAATAAGTGATATGTCAGCCTTTAGAAAACATAAATAAGGTAGAGTAAAAATAGAATCAAGACCACCATTCATATTTAACGCAGATTTCAAGATTGAGATGGAGAAGTCTAAACCCATAACAATGACATTCAAATCACAATAGACATCCTCAGAAGTCTGCTTCTAACACAATTGATATTGACAGATTGGCAGCCCATTAAAGTTCCAAATTCCAATTGCAGTTTATCAGAAACAAAAAGAGGAGTTATTTGATTTTAAATGAGTTAAGGACACTAAAAAAGAGAGGTAAGCAAACTGAACTACAAATCAATTTTAGCTTCACAACACCATACAAGAAAAACGCACTAGTTCTCATAAAGGACGACCAAAACGACCCTTTCCAAAACCCTCCAAAAGTCCATTAATAATTTAAAAAATTCAAAACCCAAAACTGCTAGGAAACGTTTTACAAATATGCACGGGTCAAGCAACTCAAAAGACAAGACTTGTGTACTTTTTCCCAAATGCGACGGGTTTAGATTCCTATCCCAATTGCATGGAACCGAGGCTATGAAGCCCTTCAATCTCTTATAAAATATCTGCTGGGGAAATATCAATTTCATACAAAATACCAAAGGGAAATAGAAACTCAGTCAACTACAAATCAAAACCCTTAACATAATTTTCTGCTATCTTTTAGTCTCAGGAAAAACCAATGAAAAATGCCATGTATATGATGTTAGCCCAGCTGGCATCTCCAATCATTTCTTACTTGGAAACTGGGCTAGAACATGCTGGGGTAGGAAGCAAATTTTAGTTTTGAAACCCAGCATTTCATATTCTTTCATAGGGCGTCATTTCATTCTGCTAGAGCATCCTTGAAAGTTCATATATATATATATATATTACAGTTGCAAATGCAGCATTTCCCCATGCATTTAAACAAGTTAAAATCATAGCATTCATTTTCTATGACAAGCAAGTAAATGAAGGCATTTACCCCTATTTATTTCCTCTCCCAGTAATCTCAAATAAGAATCCATGTTTTTACCTTGCTTAAAGGAGGTCACTTGCTCCAAATTGCTTTTGCTATGCCTCTCCAATGCTGGTTGCTTCTCTACTTCACAATGATGCCTTGCAAGCCCTTATATTGATTTGGGTGATGGATGGAAGTTTAGAAGTCTTCTCATGCAAAAACAAATTTATTCCATGCAACAGTTTCTATCAAATTACCCCCTTCACTCCATGCAAACTACATAACTAAAAATGAATTTAAAAGAAGAAGAAGATGCACCAAAAGGGGAGGATAAGTTAAAAAATAAACTTTATATATTGACCTATTGTCACATTTTGCAAAGGGGTAAAGATTCTGAAAATTTGTAAAATTGCTACTGCCTCCCTCCCTCCTTTCTTTCCAGTTTTGCTCATGCAGTTTCCATGTTTCATGTCTTCCATTTTCTGTTTTCATGCTTTGTTTTCCAAGTATTCCATCAGTTCTGGCAAGTTTGAAAAAAGGGCCAAAAAATGACTAAGTCTGGGGCATTCCCTTGGTCGCTCCGTTTTGGAGCGATTCCGGGAGTCGCTCCCTCTTTCGGGCGACGCTCGTCGTCGCTCACTTTTGGAGCGAACCTCAGCAGGAGAGCAAAATTTGGCTAAGTGTTAGATTGGGAGCGACCGACGTCGGTCGCTCAATTTCCTAGCGACTCCTGTCGTCGCTCCCTTTTTCAAGCGAACCTCGGCGGGCAAACAAAGGCGCAAAATATTCTAAGTGTTGGCCTGGGAGCGACCGACGTCGGTCGCTCATTTCTCGAGCGACGACCGTCGTCGCTCCCCTTTTTGAGCGACCGTGGGCAAAAGATGAAAAGATGAAGAAAAAAGACTAAGTGCTGAGCCGACGCCGGTCGCTCCATTTTGGAGCGACTCCCGTCATCGCTCAACTTTGCCAGCGATCCCCGTTGCCGCTCGTTGTCGCCCAAGCAGACTTCGTCAAAGGCAGCACTCAGGATGACGCCGGTCGCTCCGTTTCGGAGCGATTCCGGGCGTCGCTGCCATTTTTCAGCGACAGCGGGAGAGAAAATGCAAATTTGGCTAAGGCACCAAGGTAGCGACCGACGTCGGTCGCTCATTTTTCGAGCGACTCCCGTCGTCGCTGCCTTTTTTCAGCGACCGCCGTCGTCTCTCCCCCCACATCAGCAAATATGAGAAAGATGACCAGATTGCAGATTTTCCAAGGAGAAGTGCATCCTGGGTTCGCCCCATTCTGGAGCGACTCCCAGGGTCGCCATTTTTCATCTGCGACTTTGGTCAAAACCCCCAGTTTCCAGTGCCGCACGGATTTCGGGATTCGCGCCTGTCAGGATGAGACAAAAAGTGTGCTGCCAGAGTACAGGGTAGGTGGACATTGAAGGACAAACTGTACCACATCTACCGCATTTAACCGGACCCGTACGGATTTCAGAAGAGCCATATTGCAAGTACACCTACGACCGACAGAGGTCTAATCCTGGCAGCTTTTGCAGCTTCTAGCAGCTTTTGCAGCTTTTGCCGGTTCTTGGATTCCGTGCATAATTGTAATTTGGGGGGAAATTCCTGCTATAAATAGCAGTGTGCTTTCATTGTAAAAGGGGGGGAACATATTGCTAAGAAAGCTGCTGTAACTGAACATTTGCTTCCAATACAAAGTATACTTGGCTTTGTTATTTGTCTCTTTCTTTTATGCTGCCTTCTGCAAGTATTTCTGCATCGTGTCATTTATTTTTCTGATTGCTGTAATTCTGCATTCTGGATTAGAGCATTGGCAATTAAGTAGACCTGGAATACTGAATGAAGGATACATAGGAAGGAATCATGGTGATGGTTTCTGTTACGTACATTGTTTTGATTGCTGTTAGTTTAGCTATAAGTTAGTGACTGTGCTGCTTGTTCTTCCCCACCGAAACACACACTATTTACATTTCTTTCTGCAATTTACAATTTCTTTCCCGTTCCCTTACCTTAGGAAGCCGGCCTTCTTCGGAGATTGGCACGGAAGGCATCTCTTCCTTCCGGCCTTTCAATCTGCTGGGTGAATCTGGGGCGCAAAATATTAAAATCCTTTCCTGAATGGCAGATTCGTAACCAACATGACCAATTGCCAACATTTTGGAGCTCTATTAAGAGTGTAAAACTTCAGTTCAACTTCTCTAAAGTAGTTAAGTTATTTTATTTTTTGAAGACTAGGAAAGGGAAATTTTAAAATAATTTAATAAAGATCAAATAAAGTACATTGGTCTTAAAGGCATTTTATGCAAATTATTTGAAAGTTCAATCTAGATGGCTACCCTTGTCATAACCTTTGTGAGGTGGGTTAGTCCATAAATCAATTCAAAAATATTAATAAATGTAAAATAAAATACACATATATCCATATGCATTTTTGTGGCTAGTTTCACTTAGGTCTCCAAGTCGATCATCAAGGAACCTCACAAAATTCCACGATTAGTATGATTTAAATTTAAGACATTGCTAGTTAGATTAAAACAGATTATCATTATCACCTGCGATGGACTTATCAACATATAATCCCATAAATGGCTTATCAATCAACAATCTAAGTCATGACAATGTAATAAATGAGGCGATTCAAATTACAATGGGGTCAACGTATTTAATATTATAAGTTTTAGAGTTTTGGGGGTCATCACATCTTTTGGTTCTTGTCATTTTTGATATCCATAGCTGTGTTTTGCCATGAATGTTCTTGTGCATGTATGGGCCATTTCATGGAATGATCATGGTATGTGATTGGTTGACTGATGAGTTATGTTGACATCCTGCTGGTTTGTGATGCCTTAGGAAAGAAAAAGAAAGGAAGAAAGATTTATTCTTTTTAATTAATGTCCACAGGTGACCAAAGTAGGTTGATAGGACTCAAATATTACATTTGGTTAAAATAGCCGGGGGAGAGCCACAAATAGTGCTCCAAAGAATACAAAAACACAAGGTACGAGAAGAGTAAAGCATTATAAACTCCAACCTGAAATGGGTGGAGCATCTGTATCTACAAATGATATTCTGTGGAATATATACATCTCATTTGGTACTTACAACATACAAGTATTACGCAGGCATGGCATAGTGGACCCTCAAACTGTCGTAGGAGATTTGTTATTGGGAAGAGGTGGGCCTGGAGCGAAGGATGTAGAGAGGAATCTAGAATTGCATACCTACCCTGACCTCATGGGTTGTGGATATTGATCTGATCAATGCTTGGTTGAATAATTTTATATGGGATACTTTCTTAATGTACTTGAAAATATAGCCTCTTAAGATACCCTTCTTGCAAGTTAGATAGTGTAAAACATACTAGTTGCATCCAGAAATACCATAAAATATGCATTGGTTTACAAATGTTAAAAGATTCATGGTATATATATGTATTTATGGTATTCTACCAGACATTACATTCCAGAAGTCAATGGGATTTGAATGTACATTGACCTCATCAATATGTTGATAATGACACATTGCTCATCTAGACTGTTGGATGTGAATGAAACTCTTTAAAATACACATGATAAATATGAGTATGTTCAATCATATGGCATTCGCTGGACCAGTTAAATTCCTCGGCTTCCAAGGAGGAGGCCAGGGTTTGAATCTTGCCAAATGATACATGCATAATTGCCAAGCTGTTGTAATGCCATTATGTGGTTAGGATGCAATACAGGCGGGGCCTGTTTCAATCCCATATTAACCTATTTAAAAAAAAAATATGACTACGTTTAACAATAATCGTCAATGCGCTTAAGGCATTTCACTATCACATTATTTTGTTTGGAACCATTAATTATCTAAATGCATTTTGCTAAGTTGTTGGCAGTGCCTTTGTTTTGCAGTCCCTAGATAGTTGTACCCATTTCAAATGGTGACTACTGTAATACATGTGTGCACATAACATCAAAATATTCTTTCATATACTCTCTTACACAATTTTGATAGGCATGATAGAAAGAAGAAAGTACAACAAAAGGAAGGTCTTGATAGGCACGATAGAAAGAAGAAAGTACAACAAAAGGAAGGTTTTGTTAGGTCTGTGGCTTTGTTCTTATATAATCCTATCAGCAAAATGATGTACAAGATGATACTATTTGTTTTATTTCCTTCTCTTTGCTGGCAATTATTTGTTTTTTTATCTATCATGTTTTTGCTTATATTATGCAATTTGCCTGTGGTACTAGTTTAGTTTATATGCCATTTTTGCCTTTTTGATTTTTGTTCACACTTATTTGTGGAATGCTCTCTGATTACTGTGCATTTCTCCAGGTCTGTACAGAGGTGAGACCTGCTGCGGATGTGGAACTTGCATCAGTATATGTTGAGGAGTTTCGGTGGGTTGAGTTAGTAGTCAGTATAATTATTTTTTAAAATTGTATGATGTGGTTATCTCTATTATTTTGATTTGACATCTAGGATAAAAATTGTTTGGCATTTGTTCCCGAGGAAAATGTTACGTGATCTACTAGTTAGTGCTTGCTATTAACAGTTTTTCCCAGTGCTGCCATTTGTTTCCCTGTACCTAGAATACATTATGACAAAACTTGGTATTGTATGGCTAGCACACAATACAAGCCTGCTTAGTCAACTAAGGAAGTGTGATGAGTAGGCTTCCCATTCATTACACAAGTAATGGTTCAATAAGTGTTAATAAGAAAATAATATGGCTAGCGAAACCTCCTCCCATTGAGACCTTCCTTTGATAGTCAGCTCCACATGGTTGTTACCACTTATGTAATGTTCGGCTCAGTGCTGCTTATTTGAGAAGGCAAGAATAGTATGGCTCAATGCATCTCAAGAACATAGTTCAAAAACTCAGACTCAACCAAATCTCAACAGCCCAAAAATTTGGTTCGAACTTGGCAAAAACTGGGTAAAAAGCTCACAAATAAACATCTAAATTCATAAAAGAAACACAAATAACATGTAAAGTACTTCAAAAAACATAAAAAAGGAATTTAGAGATCTTCAAAGTTGATTTTCTATTAATTTTTGATAAAAAAGAGCACAATTCACATCATATGATCATACACTTTTACAAATTCCTCAAAATATTTTACTTTTACTCCCTCGTTGTTATCACTCTTGAACTGGAAGCTGGAGCATCAGTATGAGGAGCAGATAGATCATCATGTATGTTATCTCCCACTATTTCTGCAGTTCCCCTCTCCAATTTTATGATGTACTCCTTGGCAAACATGGGCTTCACATCCTAGGGAATCCAGTTAGAAAATGGATCTATGTCATCCAAATTCCTTCCCCTCCAACTGGTTGAGGCTAGGTCAAAGATTGTATTGCACAAGGACAAGGTCATTGAGACCCTCGTGGATTCTGCATCTTAAATTGTACACTCAGCAAGCTTCATTTATGCTTACACCCAAAAGCGCTATAGGGATGGCATAAAATACAATGGACTGGCCTCTAAAGATTTGGTGTTCGAGCACTGTAATCTGCACATTACAAATATGCAAATATAACATTTATAACTTTGTACGTAAACTAAGTTTGCCTTTCGAAGAAGACTTAATAAATAAAGAAGACATGATTAACGTATTCTAGATTTGTCACTTGGCTGTTTGGTCATCCTTGATCAAATGCATAAAAATGAAGAAAAGAACTTCACCTGAGCAGCCTTGTAATCTTCCAACACATCCATGATTTTGTCTCCAAGGGTTTCTTTCTCCAGGTTCCATCTTCTCTATGCATATGGCGAGGACCACCATAATCTCATCGTCAATCTCGAATGACTTGAAATAATTTTTTGGGGTTCAAGTAATACACTGCTGCAGGTATTAGCTGATTGAGCTACTTGCTCCGTCTTTGATGGATTATGCATCAAATGGGCTTGTGTTTTTTTAATGGCCCCCATAATATTGCTTGATGGCCTCATTGGTCCTACCTATAGCCTCATGTAGAGACAATCCATTGGTATTATATTGCCATCAACTAGATGTAGAACCTTGAACAAAGGGTTTATCATCTAAAATAGTTTGAAAGTTCAAAACAATTAGAAATCTGAATGAAAAATAAAAAATTAAGAAAATTAAAATATTAAAAATTTGTAAACTTCACAAACTTACAAAGTAATATATTTTATCATTTTAAAACGTGGTAAGTCATCTTTAAGATATCCACCTTGTTTTTCTAAAACTTATTTTCAAACACTGTCTTGATGACCATCAACCTCCTTCTTGGAAAATGGAGACTTCAACCACCGTTCACTCACAAACATACTTTAAGAAGTACTTGTGCAGCTATAATGCTATGAAATGTGATGAGTTTGTTGCGAATCGTGTGACCCTTGGTGGTGAGAAATGTAGCTCGGATAGGAACTTCTTGCAGAGGCTTCAGTATGAACGCGCTAGAAGTGGTTCGAGACATTTCAGATTCTATTTTGTAATTCAAAGTGATTCTATTTTGAAATTCACTTAAGCGATTCTATTTTGTAATTCACTTAAGCGATTCTATTGTGTAATTCACTTAAGTGATTCAATCTTGACCATACATCTCAATATGAGATGAGATGTAATCTTGACCATACATCTGAATAGATTAGGGTTAGAGATATTAGGGTTTCCTTTTCAAGCATAAAAGGAGAAGGGCAAGAGTGTTTTACTCAACAGAAAGAAAAGAAGGTGAACAAATTGTTGAAGGAGAACTGCAAGGCTATTGTGCAGGAGGAAGAGTGATTTGCTGGCCAGAAAGGCAGCAAGAGAGTAGGTTGTGCTGCTATAACTGTAATCTCCTTCATTATATAATATATACAGGTTCAGTAGCATATTTGTCTTCCGTTGTTCATTTTCCAGCCATTTGTGTGACTGTTACTTGTTGGTTACGAATCTGCCATTTAGGAAAGGATTTTAATCTTTTGCACCCTAGATTCGCCCAACAGATTGAAAGGCCGGAAGGAAGAGATGCCTTCCGTGCCAATCTCCGGAGAAGGCCGACTCCTATGCTAATCTACTTGATGTTTTAGAGAAGGGAACTGGAAAGAAATTATGAAAATGCAGAAAGAAATATAAATATCATGTGTTTTAGGTGGGGAAGAACAAGCAGCACAGTCACTAACTTATTACTAAACCAACAACAATCAAAACAATGTATGTAACAAAAACTATTACTGTGATTCTTTCCTATGTATCCTTCATTCAGTATTCCAGGTCTACTTAATTGCCAATGCTGCAATCCAGGATTCAGAATGACAACAATCAGAAAAATAAATGACACGATGCAGAAATACTTGCAGAAGGCAGCATAAAAGAAAGAGACGAATAACAGAGCCAAGTATACTTTGAATTGGAAGCAAGTGTTCAATTACAGCAGCTTCTTAGCAATATGTTCCCCCACGTTACAATGCAAGTTCACTGCTATTTATAGCAGAAATTTCCCCCTTTTACAATCGGAGCACAACTCCCCAAACCTGCAAAAGCTGCCGGATTTGATTCTTGTCGGCCTGTAGCATGGTCTTTCTGACTTCGTACAACTCCTGACAGATTCGGTGGTTGAAAAGGGGCGCTTTATGTTAATGCGGTAGGTGCAGTATAGTTTAACCTTTGGGTTTGTCATTACTGCTCACCTACCCTGTCCTTGGAGTACAACTTCACCTTCCGTGAAATGTGCCCGAATCCCGAAACTTTGTCTGTTTTTATCTGGGGAGGTATTATCTGCTTAACAGTTTTAAAAATTGGGGGAATCCCGGCTTTACTTTGCAAATTCCCGCCGGAGATTGCCGAAAATGGGCACCCCTTGCCTTAGAAACTAACTTGGGGCCCTTTTCCCATGGTTGCTGAGAAACGCGGAGATGCCGAGAATTGCTGAATAGCGACAGCGATCTCCGGAATTGAAGCTGGAGCGACCCTGGGTGCATGCCGTGTAGCGCCCAAAAACTGAGCGCTTTTGAGAAATTTGAATGGGCGACGACGATCGCGGGCCGAACGTTTGCCGCAAATCGCTGAAAACTTGCAGCGCTGCTGAGAAAAGTGCACAACGACAACGATCGCGGGGAACATTCACACTTAGGTTTTCGCTTGCTTTGTTTCCTTTCCACGCGTTGCCGAAAAACTGTGCGACGACGGGCGTCACCGGGCAGCGACAACGATCATGGGCGGATAGTCCCTTCCCGCCGTCGCGCGCCCAAAAGGGCTGTGGCGACGGGCGTCGCCGGACTGCGACGGCGATCGCGGTCGCGACGACACTTAGAAAAATTTCAACCTTTTTATGCTGTGCTCCCGGTCGCCGAAAAGAAGTGCGACGACGGGCGTCACTGGGAAGCGACGACGATCTCGGTCGTCGACACTTAAGCATTTCTAAACTTCGCCACGGATCGCTCAAACAGCCCGCGCCGCTGGGGATCGCTCAATAGCGACGGCGATCGCGGGATGACCATGCCTTAGAAACTAACTGCGTCTTTCTTCAAACTTTGCATCCAACTCTGAAAATCGCTCTGCTTAACCTGAAAAGACTGAAATTAAAACATAAAAAACTGGAGATTGTACCGGAGAAGGAGGGAGGCAACAACCTGCTTAAAATTTTCAAAATTCTTCTACCCCTAGCAAAATGTGGCAACAGTTACATGTTTAAAATAGATTCATTTCAGATCTGATTTATTTAGAAACATAGGCTAGCAATCATCTAGGGTTAGGAAATTTTACACTTGGTCGCACAAGTTCCTTCCTATTGGGGTTCTCCCTCATCAAACTAAGCACCTATATGTGATTGTAGATACTTTTGGTAATGTTCTTTGCATCTTAAGCTACATTTTTCAACCATCCAGTTTTCTCAATGTCCTTGAGAATGAGATTAATGCAATGGCCAGCATAAGGGCTTTGAGAATGAGATTAGGAGAGTCTAAGAGGAAAACTCTCGTTCTTGCCAGGAAACTTGTACAGTAATTTTTGTAAGTTCAACATGGTGGGTTGTGCACGAGTTGCATGGTAGGCCTTTGGGCCTGTGAGTTTGGGCAAGTTTGATGAACTTATTACAAGTTTTAGTAATGTGAGCAAGACATCTCATAGACTAGAAGTTTGATTGTTATTGAGACAAGTGGCAACTAAGGGTGAGCCATGTATCGCAAAGGCCCAAGCAAAGCATTTGGAAAGTATAAGGGTAAATGACTATTACACCTATACATGAAAGGCCAAAGTTAGAGGGGTATTCCTTGAAATTTTACCTCACAGGGAAGTACAACTCTCAAGCTGATTTGCTTTTGTGGGGCCCAAGCTGGTGGTACTATGGACAACTCCCTAGATTAATTTGTGAGATTAGATGAGTTATGTTTTAGAGTTGTGCATCAGTTTGGGCACAATGAACACTTTCTCATGCAACATAGCATTAGATTGAAAAGGAAATAACAAAAAAGAAATATTGAGTAACAAATGTAGGAAAATCAGAAACTATGAAAATAAAGGGAGAACTTTGTTTACAAATAGTGCAATTGTCAATGAAGAGCAAAATGCAAGGCCCTTATATGGCCGAGCTAGCCTCAACTCCAATCCTCAAGATTTGGATGCAAGCATTAAGCTGCATCGGACATTTAGGAATGCTGAGAGAGAAGCTTATTTGATTCTCACATAGCTTTCATAATCATGACTATTTTAGTGTTCCTAACATTGCAGACTACAAGATGCTGCTTCTGAGCCAAGAGAACCAACTATATTTAATAACTAGCCTATATACAAAATTTATTACAATTATAAGAACCCTATGCTATGAAGATAGTTTGACTTCAGGTAGATATAGTCACATAGTTATGGTCACTCGTGGCATTTCTTCCTCTAATGCCAAGTGGAATGTTGGTTGATATCTGTTGATAGTAGGCATTGTTTGTCTGACACGTTTTGTTAGATGTTGGTGTCAGTTGGTAGGCATTGGTGATTGGCATCGTGTTGGGTGCTTTGTTGCTAGTCCCTGAGGTGTTGACACCTCGCACTGCCTTGGCACTAGTGTTTGTTGCTGAAGCATGGGTGTTGGCCTGACACAAGACCAATGTCTGGCTCTGGTTGGTGCCAGGCTTTGGAATGGAACTAAGGTTAAAATCTAAGTATGTGGTCATGTTTTTCAATTATCATTTGCTAGATATTGGTGCCATTGGTCCTGACGACTCAAGTGATCCCTGCTCTGCTTGGATCATTCGTCATACTTTGAGGTGCAAATTCTTTATTGTGTGTAACTGCAACTAAGAATTTTGACGCTTGACATTGTCATGTGTGTACCACTTTGCTTGAGTGGCAAAGTGACCAACTTTCACAACTTCGAATTGATCGGGTCCCTTAGAGAGCGCACTTGGAAGTCAAGTCTATTTGCCTTCTATTGTTGGACTTAATTGTTCTGCATCTTAGTTTGATGGATGTTGCATGATTGGTAGTTCAAGAAAAGTCAAAATGTAAGGTCTAAGAAGCTCCATGTTGAAGACTGGATGCATTCCCAAGGGGGGCGACAAGTCTAGAACAAAGGCATTCTTTCCTGTTGTACACAAAATGGTTTTAAGGACCATAACACAATGGCTTGATCTTTGGGTATGGTCCTAAGAAACGTTCCTTTTGAAGATGAGTCAAACCCATCTCCAAGTTGAAAGCTATGAGGGGCATGATGTTGATCATTGGCACTTGTACTTCTGTTGTTGGCATGTAACTATCTACTATACTTGGTAATCACATGCTGAATGTGTTACAAGAAGTGCTCAATTTTGCCTACTTCCTTGGTTTGATGAGGTGTTTATGTGTTGACATGTGTTTGAAACTTGAGACACTCTTGGAAGGGACTGTGACTGGTGGAACTATGAAAGGCTCAATTTTAAGAGTGTTGGATGCAAGGTACATTGTCATCCCAAGTGCTATGGTGATCATGATAATACGTTTTGAGAAAGTATACGAAAGTTTTATCAACAACCTTGGTTATCCATCTATTTGAAAATGGAAAGCAGTTGAGTGGTCTTGGCGTATTGAGTAGACACCACTAGTGTTGCTAGAACAAGTTGACAAACTTGGAATTATGATTTGATACAATGGATTTCAAGATGCAAAAAATGAACCTATATGTTTAGAAAGAATGTGTGATGTTTGAGTGGCATTGACGCCTTTCTTACATGCTACCATGATGGTTAGATTCAAGAACCACTCAACCGTGACAAAGATGCAATTGTTTGGTTGAAGGTAAACTTGAGAGAAAATCCATATTGATAGATTCCCAAGGCTTGGAGGGAATTGGTAATGGCTAACAAAATTCCAATTTCTTGTTGAATGGGTTGGTGATATTGCATTGAACATAGGACTTGATGTGGGGCTTTATGTCCTTGTGCATATGAGGCTAGTAGGAGAGTTGTTATAGAGTCACAAGTGTCTTGTCAACGCCAAGGTGTCCGACTTACTTTGGAGTAGTGGGATTCCTAGGTAAAGCATTGTCTAGGCATGTTGGATGGGATGCAAAGATGATCTAGGCAGTAGAAAAGTACATTGTTGAGATAGTGAGTGACAAGATAAGAGCGAAGTCAATCGTCTATATAGAGTGAATCCTTGCTGCTGAAGTCATGACTATTGGTGTCCATTACTAAGATAAGTGTCTTGACTGGTGGGCAATTGAGATAATCAGCTGCTTCATTTTCCTTGCCCGTAGGTCATCCACTTCATGTGGCTTGCATTCTTCATTTTGCTTAGAGTGTGAAGAAACGTAAGAGGCTTATGATAAAAATGGAGATGGTCTCCTTAACCATTATATAATGGCGCTGTTAGTGAATTGCTTGCACATTGGGACACCTTTATATTATTTACTACTTAACCTGTTACTCCACTATACACACACATACATAGATTAAAGAAAATTTTAAATAATGTGCAGATTTCTTAGATGACACTTATATTCATGTCTGTAAATCACTTTACATCAATATCATTATCACCAGGTTTTTGTCTTACTATCATGGATGATTTTTCCATCTATAGGTTGGTAGATGTCCTTTGGTCAAGCTGCACAATTGCTGAAATCACTCTCTTGATATTACCCTTTGCTTAGTAGTAACAAATACAATTAGCATAGAAACTAGAACATATCCAACTCTTTTTTAAATATATAGAAGGGAAGATTAATCATAGTATGAAATTAGAATTTAATGCACATTGAATACTTTAGAGTAGGATTTCATATCCTTTATACTTAGTGGAATTCTAAAGTGGGTGACCTTATCGGTCATTGTGTTGTAGTCCGCTTCTTCTCCATGCTCCCCACATGAGGCCACCAAATCCACTTCATCCATCTTCCTTTTTTCCAAACTGGGTGTACCCAAGGCTACTCACTTCTATATTTAGAAGTGGGATCCATTTTTATAATGCATATACCCATGGCCAATTGTATTAGATAAGAATAAAAGTCTGGGAAGTGATTTATAGCACCATCTCTTCAAGATGGCTTTGACTAGTTGCTATGGTCATGCACTACCCAACCCTAGTCTCATACACCTTGATGGAGAAACATGAACAAAATGATGGAGATATTGAGCCTTGGCAAGGGATACACCCCTTTTTCCAATCTATGGCTTGTCCGACTAAATTTAGAGGGACTACGTCGTCTAGATCTAGCTAGGATCTTCTATCACAACCATAGTTGAGAAAATCTGCAAAAAATCACGATTTTCGCCGATTTCGACTTGGCTTTGCCGAGGAAATATGCATCGGAAATACCTTTGGTTTTTCATTTTGCTTGTTCCAAACTGGAGAGAGAGATCTGCCTACCTGCTACCACACCAAACAGAACACTAGAGTGCATCCTAACAACAAATATTATGTAGTTTGAAGGAATTTGACAACCACCAACAACCACCAACAGCCACCAAAAACCACCCAAAGGATTCATTTGAGTTAAGAACAACTCTTGCAAACAGTTTTTTTTCTCTTTTTCTATTCCAAGCATGTTTTTTTTTTAAGATTAAAACCAAATGCAACAACCACCCAACTGTTGCAGTTGCTCTAGAAATTTGAATAATTGGGTCAAAGATTTAGGCTTCAGTTGTTTTCTTGTTTCCTCTTTCAGCTGTCTTGGTTTTTTCCTCTCTTTAAGTAATGCTTCATAAGTATTGCTACTGAACTATGTATGCAAACCCATCTTTTTCAGATATCAATGTTTAAACTGTAAACTAGGGTTTAGGGTTTAGGTTTTTTTAGAACGTAATTGTTTGTTATTTGTTTCCATGTGTAGCCACAAGAAAATGTCGAAAAGAGATCCAACATGGAAGTATGCAAGGGAAGGGGAAAAGGAAGGGGAAGTTTATTGCAATTTTTGTGGGTTAATCATTCATGGAGGCATATACCACCTCAAATGCCATTTGGAAATGAAAACAAAACAAAATGTTAGGATATGCCCCCATGTGCCGATTGATGTTGATAGAGAATGCAATGCCCTCCTCTCTAACAAAGAGGAGAAAAAATAGATTAACAAAGACGAAGCGAGGCCATGTCAACCCCCCCTTCTCGACATCGTATAGACTGTGCTGGCACTGGCAACACCTTTAGCTAATTTCACCATGAGAGTTCGAGTCCATCAATTGCACATCTAGGAGTGGCACAGATGAGTCCTATTTTGCAGAATGTTCCATGCCACGGGCACATTCCATGCTTGCAGGTATAGTTGCATGGAAACAGGAGAGGCATAGGGCAGCGAGGAAGGCCGTTGCTAGTTTTTGGTATTTTTCAAACTTTCCAGTCAATGTGGCAAGGTCTCGATAATGGTAGGGCATGGTTGATGCCATCGCAAGTTGCGGTGCAAGATTTAAGCCGCCAACTTATTATGACCTTAGGGGCCCTCTCCTTCGTGAATCGACAACATTTAGGGTGTGCTTGAAGACCAATGAAGGGTGGAGAAAGAATGGTTGCACTATCATGTTTGATGGGTGCACCAATGGGAGGGGAAGAACCTTATTTAATTATTTGGTTGCTTCTGTAGGAGAAATTGCATTCCTTAAGTCAATGGATGCATCAACACAAGTGAAGAGTGCCGATGGAGGTCAGGGAGGAGAATGTTGTTTAAGTCATCACAACGCAACAACATATGTAGTAGCAGGTAGGATTTTGTAGGAGAGATTCCACATTGTTTTTTGGATCCCATGTGCAACCCATTGTCTCGATTTGCTCCTCAAAGTCATTGGGAAATTACCTCGGGTGTCAAAGGTTTTACAAAAGTCCAAAGCTACTACAAAATTCATCTACAACCATACATGGGTCCTCCACCTCATGAGGCAATTTATTGGTGGGAGGGAGCTAGTGCAGGCTGGAGTTACACACTTTACCACAAACTTCGTGACAATGTTGAGCTTCTTTAGTGCAAGAGGGGCATTGAAGAAGATGTTTGTGAGCAATGAGTGGAATTTCGAAGACATTGCTAGATACCAACTCTCTAGTGAGGGGCAAAAGGTATATGACTATTTTTTTTGGGAGCCCTTTTGGATAGGCATGAGTGAGGCTGTCAAGGTACAAGACTAAGTTTTTTAATTTATTTTACTATTTATTTATTTTAAATATTTTTCCATTTGTGAATCTTGTATTGTAATTTTTTTTTATTGTAAAATATTTTTATTTAAATTATTTTCCTTTTTTTAGGTGTTAGAGCCTTTGGTGAGGGTTCTCCATCTTGTTGATGGAGAACAATCATCAATGGCATATGTATATGAGGCTATGGATAGGGCAAAAGAGGCAATTGCCTCATTTTATGGACATGTCCACACCAAATATGGTCCCATTTGGGATATCATTGACAAGCGATGGACATCTCAGCTCCACAACCCTCTTCATGCAGTGGGGTACTACCTCAACCCCAAATTTTTTTATGTTGATACATTCGTGGCCGACTATGAGGTGATGGGGGGGCCTTCGACTATGCGTTGACCGCATGTACCTTGACAACGAAATGTGCATTAATGTATAGTTTGAGATGCAGGCTTATAAGAAATGTGAGGGCATCCTTTTCCCATCCTTGCTGTGCATTCAATCAAGGTCAACTATTAGGCCAGATAAACCTCATTGAATTATTATTTATTTTGTCTTTTGATTTTGTTTTAAAAAATAATCTCAATTTACGATTTTACATGTAAATTATAAAATTTCCTTTTTCTTGGTTGTTTCTAGATTTATGGTGGGAGGACTTTGGTGCATATACACCCAATCAACGCTTCACGACCAAAGTTTTATCACAACCATGCAACGCTTTAGATTGTAAGTGCAATTGGAGTATGTTTGAGCACATACACTCCAACAAGCGCAATAGGATTACACAAGAAAAGTTGAATGATCTTGTGTTTGTTTATTACAATCTTTGCCTCCCCAATAAAAATATTATAGGAACAAGTACTAATGCCATTGACCTAGATGAGATTAATCCATCATTTAAGTGGATCACAGAGCCACAACAAGAGCAGTAACAAGAGCCTCTCTTCTCCATGGATGATTTTGAAAATTTTGAAAACCTAGCAGAGGAGATAGCAGCCAAGGCATAAGAAGAGGCATGGGCATAGGAAGAGGCATGGTCACAATGACAAAGAGAGACTAGAGCTTCTCCTAGGCAAAGGGCAAAGGCCTTCAAAGATCTTGAGGCATTGTATTTGTCATGACTCATGACACATATTGTAATTTGGACCTTTTTTTATATTATAAGCAATACAAGAATATTTGAATTTTGGACGCATCAAAATTTCCTTTTTTAAGATGTGTTTGTCACTTTCATGTGTAGTTTAAGGCTTTAAGCTTGTATCACTTGCCACTTTTATGTGTATTTTAAGTTTGTATCACTTACAGTATTAATATTTGATTTGTGTAATATTAATTTTTTGTGACATGCATGGAAAAAGCTTTTTTTCAATAAAAAATTGCATTTCTTCAGTTTTTTTTTGCTGATTTTTCTCCATTTTTTGCTGATTCCTGAATTTTTCCGATTCTTTTTCCTTACTGATTCCAATCCAATTCCGATTTGCTCAACTATGATCACAACCAAACAGTCACTTACCCCATCATAAAAGGAAATCCCATCATAGGGGCCTGTTCTACCTCATTTTCTAGTAATAAACACAAAATTAGAACATGGGATAACATAGAAGCTACTAACAAGAAGGAAATTTTCCTGTAATGCACATTCATTCCCGAATTCTAATAATAAATATTCTATAGCACAAGGCATGTAAACAATAATAAAACTTTAGACAACATATGCATTATACTAAATCATGAAAGATCTCTTATCTTTCAAACCCTAAACCCCAATTTTATTGTGCACCTATGCAATACCTTAAATCTGATCATATATAGGTACAAAATACCGAGTATACTACCTCTAGAATAATACTTCAATCCCTAAATAGCTGCAGATTAACATGCAATAAAAATTTATTCATGAAAAAGAGTAAATGCAGAATTGAAGCCCTCCCTGTTTAATTTTCTCTTTCCATCCCCAATATTTAAAACAGAAAGCAACATATGTAGAATGCAAATGGGTCTCAGATCCTACCTTCAAATGCCCCAATAATGGTAGACTTGCTAAAGCTTCAATCCAACACAACAGTTTTGCTTTTCTTCCTATATCACTTATTTTCCTTTCCCCAAGCTGGTCCAGAATGAGCACCCCGTTCTCTCTTTGTAACTCTTATATAAATATCTTATGATGAAAATATAGAGTCCTTATATAGGGGCTTGACATGTGTCCCTTTAGAGATCTCTTTAAAAAAGGGGGAGAAGGGAACGTACTCATCTCTAAAAATCTTAATAAATCTAAATTTTTTAATTTAATTAACTTTGTATAGTGACACTTTATTAATAACTATGCCATGGTCATAAATAATTAAAACCAACCTATTGTACATCTCAATGCCATCAATCAAATAAAAAGGGTTTAAGCACAACCATAATATGGTTCCCATAATTAATTATAATGCTCCACAAAATATGAATAAACATTATTCGTTTTATTTCAAAACTATATAAAGGTCCAATTTGGTATTTGAGTCTAAATCGAGAGGGTCTGATAATGGACCAAGGGTGGAAGAATGGGGCATTACAATTGCACAGTGCCTAACTAATTTGGTGCCTAACTAACGATGGCGCTAACTCTTGGAGCCAACCTATGATGCCATATATTGTTACTAATGCAATTGTGGAACTAATGCGTATAAAATCTGCCCTTTGCTAACAATAGGTGGAGTACCCTTGTACCATGTTGCTAAAGGTCTTTCAGTTATAGGTGATAGGATGCTTGTTTCGAGTGAGATTGGCACCAAGTGGATAGTAAATGCATGAGTCTCAATCTCGAAATATTGAGTGATGTTTGATGTGGCAAGCATCAATATTGTATAGAGGTGCTTCTTGAGATTTTCAAATTCCTGTTCTTGGCCATTGGTGCATTTGAAGGATGCTTTGCCGAGCATGCTCTAGTTGAGTGGCCACAATGCATGCAAGAATCCAAGGACAAATTGGTGATAAAAGTTGGCACTTAGTTAAGTTGGTTGGAACAAGCCATTCTTGGATGAATTTGATCTTCTTTGGATTTACATTGATGCCATAAAGGTCAATGATCTATCCTAGGTATTGGATTTTTTGAGACTCGAAACGTATACTTGGCCATGTTGGCTTGCAACCTATGCTAGGACAAGGTATCTATAACTTTCTTCACATGCTGAGTGAGTTCCTTCCACATCTTTCTATAGATGAGAATCTCATCCAAACAAACAATGATGGAAGGATCGGTGAATGGTCTTAGAATGTCATTCATTAGGTGCATGAATGTAGCTGGATGTAGGTCAAACTAAAAGGCATAAGTAGTCACACAAACAAGCCATCCTTAGTCTTGAAAGTTGCCTTCTAGACGTCTTTAAAGTTCACTTAAAATTTATGGCTACCTAACTTGAGATCGATCTTCTTGAAACAACGGTTGCATTAGAACTAGTCCAAAAGATCATGTTTGCGAAATAGGAAATACCTATTTTGCACAATAATCTTGTTGAAAGCACAATAGTTGATGCATAGGAGTCAAGTACCATCCTACTTTGGCATGAGCATGATCGGGCTACCACAAGATGAGCTTGGGCGACTCTTTCCTTGATTGATCAAGTCTTGGATTTGATGTCGGATCTCATCGTTCTTGTAAACTATCTAACACTAAAGAGCACTATTTGGAAAAGTTGAACTTGGAATTAAGTCTATCTGATGTTTGAAAGCATATGGAAGGGAGACTCCTTATGGTTCTTGGAAAACATCATGGTAAGGATGAGTTAGTGTGTTCATTTGATAGGACTGAGCAAAAGTAACCTAACTACGTATGAGAAGGAAATTCTTCTTGGTGCAAGCATCTTTGAGTGGACCATGAGTAGCACAAATTTGTGAACATGAGAAATAAGCTTCTTGCATTGCTTAGTGGAAATGATTACCTTTGTCGTAGGTAGACACTCACAGATGCAACATGCCATGATGTTGACATGCATGGACCATTTTGAGGGCAAGCTGGATGGGTTGCTTTGTGGGCAAAGAGATAAGGCCTTCTTTGTAGAATGTGTGTCTCAGAGTGGACAATGAGTAGGACAAGCTTGTGAACATGAGAAATAAGCTTCTTGCATTGCTTAGTCGAAATGAGTATTACCTTTATCTTAGGTAGACACTCACAGATGCAATATGTCATGTTGTTGACGTGCATGGACCATTGCTGAGCGTAAGCTTGATAGGTCACTTTGTAGGTAAAGAGATAAGGCCTTTCAAGTAGGATGTGTATGTAACTGCATTTGAGCTTGAATTTGAGTTCTACAAAGATAAAAATCAGAAAAGAATTGCCACTAGAAAAATGCTATAATGTTTGGCATTAAGTTTGAGAGGGGAAAACATATAATATATTATATGTTTTATATATAACATATGCTGTATAATATATTTTTTATATAACATATGCAACTTTATAATAATTATATTATATAATATATTATATATTATAACAAAACATATTATAATCATAAATATAATATAATATATATAATACTTCCACGTGGCTTTCACCAAACAAAGCACATAGCTAACAAGCATTAAAGGAGATTGGGACGAGTGTTTGATTTTAATCTATAAATATACTTCATTTTTTTATTAGTTATATGGGATTGAAACGGGTCCCACCTATATGACATCGTGACCACATAGTGGCATTACAAAAGCTTGGTAATTATGCATATCGTTTGGCAAGATTTGAACTTGGGTCTCTTCCTTGAAAGTCGAGGAATTAAACTAGTTGAGCTCATGCCATTTAATATAATTTACTTCTTTTTATTATTGCATTTCTATAAGTTTTTCAATTCTACTTTTTCCTTATGTTTTCCCTTTTACTCTCCATACATCTTGGCATTAAGTCTTTACAAAACCCTTATTCACATCTCTCTAAATTTAATTTTTGTGATTTCATTTTCTTTGATTGGCTGTCATTTCGTACATAATAAGGCTTTAATACTCTTTCTTGGAATTCATTTGTTTAGGTTTGTGGCATTTTCTAGCGATAGTAAGGAGTGCATCTCACTCCATATTGGGTAGGCTAGTATTCATGTCAGCATTACATGCTAGGAGCTCAATTATCTCAAGCACTACATTTAGTTGATGGATAGATGCCACATGAGAAGACTATGGGTGGCAAAGATGACACAATGGATTTCATTCAAAAATTTGCTAGATAAATTTGGATGCATGCAATATTAGTTGAATTTCAAACTTTTTGGATAAAATTCGACGAACATGGTTATATAGGGTGAGAGTATTACGCATGGGCTTTATCTAGAACTTGAAAGTGCAATGGTGCTTGGCTTCGATCACCTTTACAATCATATCCATCTAAGGGAATAGGGATGTGGCTGCACTTTTGTTTGGAGACCTAGGTATTTGACAATGTCGTAAGCAATGCTATTCTTTTGATTTTTGCAATCAATGATGATGTGGAGAGACATGCCATCAAAATTACGAATGTGGAACATGTGCTCATTTTCTTGAGTTAATTGATGTCCATGCATTGTCAATTCTATGAATATTGGTGCATTATCAAGCAAAGTGGCATTAGTCTGTTCATCACTTCATCACTTTTTAGTGTTTGTGTGCAATTAGGGGCTTTGGATTGACATCCAAAGTTTTCTATTGTACTTTACAGTTGGGATCCTTATGAGTATGGGTCTTATGGTGATTGTATCATTTACCTCCTATCTTTTGCTTACCTTTGTCCTAAGTAGTTGTAGGCTTTGGCTTGTGTTGCATGGAGTGAAGCGTTGGTAATGATTTCTTAGGTTGTTGAGGCAGCTTTGACTTTGGTGTGTACTATATCTTATGTGGGGATGAAGTAAGACCCTTTTGCTTCACTCGGGACTTATTCTCCAACTTGGTCATAAACAGACAAGATGTCAACAAGTAGGAACTCCATTTTGGAGTGAATGTGGTTGTGAAGGCCATTGATGTACTTGAGAAGTTGAAGCTTCTTGTTTAACTTGTTAATGTACTATTGGACTGATTGGTCGCCTTGTTAGCACAACAACAAATAATACATGTACTTGTCTTCATAGTGGTTTAGAGGGTAGTGACAAGTGCTCACAACTTTGAGGAATACATGTGTCAACTAGGTCAAGATTGCTCTTGTTGGGTACTATTGGTTCTTGTTGGTCATGAATCTGCCCTAGGAAAGGATTTGGTTTGCTTACGCGCCCTAGACCCGGCCAACACTTGAAAGGCCGAAAGGAAGGAATGCCTTCCGTGCCAATCTCTAGAGAGGGCTGGCTCCCTTACTATACTAAACTGGGGTTTTAGATTAGGGAACTGGAAAGAAATTGGGAAATTGCTGAAAGGGATGGAAATAACTGAAAGGGATGGGAAATATGGCCACAAGACAGATGGTTCTAGAGGGGAAGAACAGGTAGCACAATCACTTCTCTACTTAAGCCAGCAACAATCAATACCAAGAATGAAACACAAACTAACACTTAAGGTTTCTCTGACATATATCCTTTAGAACAATTCTAGGTTTCGTTCGTTACCAGACGCTTAAATCCAGAGTACAGAATTACAACAATCAGACAAATAAATGAAATTAACAGAAATGGCAATAGAAGGCATCATACACAAAAGAAATCCAGAATCAGAGCCAAAAGCCTTTAGTATTGATGCAGAGCTTAAGTACAACAGTTCTCTAGCAGAACGTTCCCCCCTTTTTACATTGTATTGAGCTAGTTTTTATAGAGGATTTCGCCTCTGGAATATTAATGTCAAACCCTAAAACCGCTGGGGCCGCTGAGATTTGACCCCTGTCAGGCAATTATGAGACATGGCTCACCCTGAGATTATCGTTGGGAACTCACATCAGCAGTTATGAGGTATGGTGTCGGACAGGATTTATCGCTGGGATTGCTTGTCTCATTACTGCAGTTGGTGAAGTCTGCCCTTGGAGGCTTCCTTGGATATGATGTCGTCTTGATGGGATAGGTGAGAGACCATAACCCGTGCGCCATTAAGCCTCCTTAAATTTACACATACTGTCCTTTATCTTTGGAAAGCGCGCCCTCCGGATGCAACCTTGGCGCTGGAAAATGCTTCGGGGAGATTTCGCCGAAAACCGGGCTAGAAATGCTGCTACTAAGTCCGAAATGGACTTTTGCTCTTGGTAGGGCGCGATAGGGTCGTTCGCTCAAGCTGAGTCCGAAATGGATTTTCGCTCCAGGCAGTTAGTGAAACTAGACTGCGCTGTTTCCTAGGGGCGAAAACGCTTGGGCTTGTGCCTTAGTCAATTTTGGTGTTTTTTTAGGGTGTGCTGACGTTGTCTTTGACCTTGACTTGCTCCAATTTCGTCGCCAAGCTGAAGAGGTGGGAGCCAACTTGCAGCCTAGGGAATGATAAGTGTTTTTGCCCATGCCAACTAGAAAATTCGCCTGAAAACAATTTTCGCGGAAATTATTTTCGTGAAAACGATTTTTTCACGAAAACGCGCGAAAACGATTTTTTTTGCAAAAACGCGCGAAAACGATTTTTGCTGGATGTTTGCCCGAAAATGGAACTTAAGCAGAAAAGTGCCCGAAATTGATCTTCACTGCATTCTGGGCCCGAAAATGACTTTAGTTGGTTTTGCTTCCCGGGGCTGTAACTTTTGATCCGCTGACCTGATCGCCTATTATAATATATCGTTGGAAAGCTTAAGAGAAGATCTACAATAATGAAATATCTAAAGATCATTTCATCCACTTTATCATCCTCTTTTAGGGCCTGCGAAAATGCCAACACTTTTGCATGGGTTTCGCCTTTCACACTTCTCCCTAACATTGAATGGATTTTGACATCATAATTAATGCAAAGAAACCTTGTCAACATCAATTGGCTATCTAGGAGGATTCTAGCTGCTGAGTCTAGATATCTAAATCCTTGATGTTAATCTTAGCTTGGAATACCAGAATGTCAATTTTCATTCAAGTGAGGCTGATGATTTTGAAGGATTGGCCATCTTTGGATGCAAGTGACATTCTTTTGGGTGCTCCGACACAAAACCATGTGTGATGACTTCCTTCTTGTACCACAAATAGGTGGGAGAAAACATTCAATGATGAGGTGTATTGAAAGGCTTATAAGAAGACCGAGGTTATGAAATGGGACAATAAAAGTGGGTGGTGACTGCAAAAGGGAATGGACAATGGAGCAAAGACTTGGTTGATACTAATGATCCACACTTGTGGGGCCTAGGATGATGGTACAATGGACATCTCCCTAGCTTAGCTGGTGAGGCTAGATGAATTATGTTTGTGCAACAAAACATAGTATGATGAATGCTTCCTCGGGCACATGGATTTAGATGGAAATGAGGAATGACAAAGAGGTAATGTTGATCAGGAAACTCAGGAAATTTAGAAATTATGTAAATAAATGGAGAACCTCATTAACAGATTGTGTAAATGTAAATGAAGGGCAAAATACAAGGCCCTTATAGGCCCAGCCTGGTTTCAACTCCAAAGCTTATTCTACAGAGGCATTGGGTTGCATTGGGCGTCTAGGGATGCTGAGGGCAAAGCTTTTGTGATTCTCACTTAGCTTTCATATTCTTGCTTATATACAGAATGTACTTTATAGTTACAAGAACCTTGTGGAAGCAGAGATGGTTTGGCTTCTGAAATTATAAGAAGACGTCTATGATGGCTAATGTGACATTTCTCTACATGTCATCTTGTGGTGCCAGGTGGATTGTTGGCTGACAATGCCCGCTGACAGCTGGCATTGATATTCTGGCACTAGCTGGTTGGTGTTGTTGTTGATCCATCCATGTTTTACATATTGCCTTGTACATATTTTATCAGGATTTTGGGTAAGGCATGAGCAAGTCACTGGAAATTGGCAAGGCATATTTTGCAGTACATCAAAGGAACGGTAGATTCTGATTTCAACTTGAATAGATGAGTTGATGTAAAGTATGGTGTTGACAGTGATGATGAGAAATCCACATTAGAGGATGCAATGCATCTTGATACATCACTTGTATGCTGAGCAACAAGAAGCAGGGAGTGCTGGCATTCTCTAAAGAAGCCACAAACATTGGAACATTTAATGCCAGCAGACACGCTGTATGATTAAAGAGACATTAACAGCTCTTGGTTTAACACAAACAAGACCATATAGTTTTAATGATAGACAATCAAAGTTTAATAAAGATTGTCAAAGATATAATATTCCATCTGAAACAAATGACATAGACACAAAGTGACTTTACATTTGGCAGTTACTTGCAGCTCAAAATATAGAGTTGAAGCTGTCCTACAACATGACAAGCAGCAGAGGTACTCCTAGAAGCATTGGGCAAAATAATTTTTTGTAAATTCCTTCATGTACTTGGAGTTGAACAAAATCATCTATGACTAAAGTGGTAGTGTTGGTAAGGTATTACAAATATTACAGGCTAACAAAACTGGTTTAGTGACTATCCTGTCCTATCTGTCAGTTGTCTTTATATCATATGGGAATGCTTGTATTTATGAGAAGCGTAGGAATGCAGTCATTTTCTGCTCTATGATTTAATAAAGTAAATTTCTGTCCATTATTTCCTTGTCCTTCAAATTTCTGCAAAAGGAAAACAGGGTATGGAAATGACAAATGAACAAAATTGAGAAAGAAAGTTTTTTGCACTAGAAACAAAAAGTAAGGTTAAAGGAGAACAGGAGAGGCTGAATATTGGCAAAGAAGATGATAATAAGCTCCAAAATTCTTGCTATTGACATAGAAAACGATGTCATATCACAAGATTCTGTGGGGATTTGTATCCTAAGCCCTCAAAACAGTAGGAAAACAATTTTTTCTCAATTTTTGTAAAGGGAAGGAGATTATGGAAGATGAAGAAAATGATGATGAAATTAATGCTCTGTGATTGAAGACTTTGATAGAGGATTATGACTGAAGACTGAAGACTATTGATGTCAAGATGTTTTTTAATATTATTCGGTGGATATGCTTCTAATTTTGATGCTTTGAAATGATATTTACATAGACATTAAGATAAGATAATTCTATTAATGTTTACAGATGGCCAAAGGAGGCCAATGAGACTCATTGAAAAGAGCTGTTACAAATTACAATTCACTGTAGTAACCAATAAGTACTACGAAAATAAGCTTAACAAGGGTAAAGAATAAATTGTAAACTACTCTAAAGTGGAACAACAGTATGGCATAAAATATATCCTCGACTATTACCCAAAATAGATAAGCCCTAACATGCTAAAAGTAATGATTAAGTGAGAGTTAGAAGTTGAGGTACAACAAAGATAGAGACGAGCTTTTGTGGATCCAAGCACCAACTTTAATCTATAGTGGGATGTAAAGTAGAAGCACAGTTGTCATCACCAACTATCCCAAAAGGCTAATACAAAGAATCTAATGATGCTTCCAAGAGAATGGCCAGGACTAAGACGGCTTGGTGGGATAATCCTGAAAGAACATAGAGTTTGACCCCTCAAGACGCTTCTTGCATCGATGGCTGTGGAACCAAGAGAAGAGGACAAGAAATTGGTATGCTGTGTATGTTTGCAACTCCTTGGTATGTGAGGGTTGGTTGAAACCCGATGTCGAAGAACTTCAGTCCTATCCTCTCGCAAGCAAGAAGAAAGAACAGAAACCCTAGTAGCTACTCTTGTATGCAGACAAGGGTGCACAGATCTGTCATATATTTTGGATGGTTGTAGTTTCAAATGAACACTTATTACTCTCGACTGCAGGGATAGTGTGAAAGAATGAGGTGATTAGTCGAGTAGTAGTTTGTCTCCCTTGTAATAACTAACGTCGAAGAGATCTGTCATCAATATTTTGGATAGTTGTAGTTTCAAATGAACACTTATTACTCTCGACTGCAGGGATAGAGTGAAAGAATGAGGTGATTAGTCGAGTAGTAGTTTGTCCCCCTTGTAATAACTAACGTTGAAGAGTTATAGCTTCCTTGAGGTAAAGAGCCATAGCTTAAAAAAGTGGCAAGTGATCCACCTAAGTCTCTATACAAGCAATAGCACTTCTCTCAAATCTCATAATAAACAAGACACCTGAAGATGAAATGTTCTTCAGTATCCACCTCCTGAATATAGCAAAGATGACATATGCTATCCTTTCGAGGAATATGGTGGTCTGTCTCCACCTGCAATTTCTAATGCTAGTGGTACATCCTCCATGTTATTATATATGCAACTATAGTCACGTGCACATCAATATTATTTCTTACGGGTAGAGAACAATCGCTGGAAGTATGTTTGAATAGCAGTTGTTATTCTATCTTACAATTGATGCAATGGTTCCCTTCTATCTTCTAGTTATATGATTGATAATTTCTGATTATACTTTTGATGTATGTTTTGTTGTTGCCTTGTATCAAAATTAGATTGCAGGTAATATGGTCCCTATCTGCAAGCATTTTATGTCTTTTTGTCTTGAATTATGGAATATTCAAGCAACAATGTGCTAGTAGAATTGACATGTACTTTCTTTGATTAATTCCAGTTATGCTTTGGACTCTGAGCTCTCCAAGTATGTTGATGAAGCTTATCCAAAAGGGGAGTGTTCAGTTTATTGCACTGCTGGAAAAGATGCAGAAGGTGAAGGGTCCAACTTTGAACTCACAGCTGTGATATCTGTGGCCAAATATAGCCCGCAAAATTTCTGGTATGTCTGTTTGACAGAGTATGAGAAAGAGATTTGTTTTTTTGACCAGCACACATGTCAAACAGATCCACAAAATTTTGCTACTTTTTGATTTATTTTTATGCATATCTTATCTCAGAAAAAATGTTTTGGTCCTTTACTAAAATCTTTTTTGCTGTTGAACAAGGATATTATTTAAGGCTGGCTTCTAAATTTAATTTACTGATTACTTAGATGTGAGTGATTTTGTTCAAGGTGTTGTTTTAATGGTTTATAAAAACAATCATCCGGTACCTGATTTGGATAATTCTAAGGGATGTTTACGTTGGCAACTATATTTTATGAAGGTGCATAATAGTCTCAAGGCAGAGAAAATACTTTAAGGCAGGCAGGTAAGATATCAGTTTGACAAATGATATCAGTATTGTCGCCTGTTTTGCTGTTGGCTTTAACATTCTTCCGCAGAAACAAGATTATTGTAGATTCCAATCCTATACACTATTCATCATCTTGTACAAAGATTTCCTATTTTCTTGCTAAAATTTCCAAATCAGAATACTATCGAGATTCCAAACTACCTATAAATTTCTTCAAATTATTTAATCAGTCATCCATATTCTAAACATGTTGATGATCCACCTTTTCCATGTGACATGCCCAATTGGGGTCTTATATAATAATATATGATTTTGTTGTTAAAGTGAATATCAATGAAAAATGTAATTACAATCTAAATGGACAAAAAAGTGGAGATTTTGAACCCTGAATACAATCCTTTGGGGGGTGGGAGGGGGTAGGGTTGTACACCATGCTTTGGTGAGTGGAGTATGGTTGGATAACCATATACTGGGTAAACAACATCCTTCATGAGGGTCGTCTCATATAACCTATGGCCTTGCAGACGTTAAAAACTACTTTCCCTTTACCTTGGGAAACAATTGAAAAAAAATTGAATTGCTTATTCTTACAATGGCAGAAAACATTTCGTAAATGTATCATGCATGACGACCTTCACTTAAAGCTAACTCTTAGCTAGCACCATGCTGAAATTTACATTCTAAGGCATTCATAAGCCTTGTACAGTCTTACAAGTTATGCATCCCATTGGCTTGCCCTCATGCATATATAATTTCAGAACGTAAATCTCTGT